>VDFB02056905.1:0-12927 GCA_007258455.2 Sequoia sempervirens
TCGCTTCATACGTTTAGGCTGGGCCCCCTTTTGTTTTATTGTTTTATTTCCTTTGCCTAACTTTATTTTTCCTAAGTCTTTTGTTGGTCCTGTTTTCCCTCGTTAAAACAACTTATGTCATTGTTTGTCGTCGACCTAGTGATGTTCCCTTATTCCTTTAGGGGAGAGGGCCCAGTAGTCGTGCAAGCTAACTTTCTCAACATGTAGCAATTGACTGGAGTATCATAGAACCTTCATTTTTTTTTCATATGTAAACTGGTCTCTTATTTATCTATAACTAAGGTTTGGAGGCGCGACTCATCATGCAACTCGCCACATCAGCAGATCTTTTGAGAAGTGTCTAAAATTTGACTTTTTAAAGGTTCGACCAAAACTTAATCATGGAACCCCCAATAGTTGAACCAAATAAATATCATTTGTTGCTTGTAGAATATGATATTTTTATTTAAATTAAAATTAATATACAACCTAAGTGGACCAAATACTTATTGATAACCATAAATCTTTGATATCTCTACCTTTTATATTCAACACATATGAACTAATAGTTGAACACAAAAAATATATTTGTTGTTATAAAAACAACACATAATGATTTAAACTTTTTGAAAATTCTTCACATTTAATGGGAAAATACATGTTATTTATTGTTCTCACCTTTTATATTTGTGATAGGACAATCTATTAATATAAAATTATCCAATGCTTGTACTGATGGAATTTCAAATTTTGCTCCTAATGTTTCACTCATGCCCTGCCTTATGTCACTGGTCTTTCATGGTGTTGGAAAATTTCTTAGGGCTGGGGTTTTAGCTTTGTCTTCATCTTAAACCCTTGTGTTTACCTAATTCCTTGGTCGGGATCTATTTCGCCGTTACCTTTTTTGAAGGGTTTTAAAAACATCTTATGCCCCATCGTTCCGTCTAGGCCTGGTCCCTTTGTTCTTAATATTTTATTTCCTCTGTGGGTTTTATTTTCCTAAGTCCTGGTTGGCCCTGTGCTGAATGATTTAAAAAAAACTTATGTCGTTGTTTTCCATCTGCCTAGTAATTTCCCCTTGCCCTTTAATGAATGTTTTATTTTTCAGAAGGATGAAATTCGCGCTGCTGTCGATCAAAATGCCTTCAAGATCAATGGTTGCTCGCCATCCCGTGATCAGGAATTGTAGGATGGAAATATTGTGGGTGGGCGACACGTGTCCCATCTGGGGGATCAAATTTTTGCGACTGTTCATCAACTATCCTTTGATCTGAGTTGTTCCCCGCCATCCCGTGATGGTGCTTTGGTTGATTGTGAAATGACGGGCGGGTGCCATGTGGACTGTACAAGGTGGGGCCCGAGGAAATTTTTGTGCGATATATTTTAAATGTTTCATTGCTTCCAAATCAAAACATTTAAAATGAAATGTTTGACTGTCAATCAAAATACCTTCAAGATCAATGGTTGCCTGCCATCTCGTGATCAGGAATTGTAGGATGGCGATATCGCAGGCGGGCGACACGTGTCCCATATGGGGGATCAAATTTGCACGACTGTTCATCAATTGTCCTTTGATCTAAGTCGTTCCCCGCCATCCTGTGATGGTGCTTTGGTTGATTGTGAAATCACGAGTGGGTGCCATGTGGACTATACAAGGTGGGGCCCGAGGAGATTTTTGTGCGATATATTTTAAATGTTTCATTGCTTCCAAAGCAAATCATTTAAAATGAAATATTTGAAAAAGCCGAGGGGAAATTCATTAAAAAATGAGCAAAAGTGGGGAAATTCATTAAAAATGAGCAAAAGTGGAGAAATTAGGGCAACTAGTCAAGTCAGGAGCAGGCTACACAACATACAAAATGGTATGGCCATCCATGGCCTACCAACAGCCTGCCTTCCATGCAAAAAATAACCTAATTCATAACCCTCACATTTTTTATTTTCGAGCTCACATACAGTGGTTAAAATTTTATATATGTTTTGTTTAATATACTTAAAAAATATTTTATAAATTATTTATAAAATATTTTTTTAATATAGTAAACAAATATATATAAACTTTCTTTAATATTTTTATTAGTGATTTTAATGGTATATTAAAAAAAAAAAATCATATTTTGATAGTTGAATACATTCACAATATTTCTAATTTAAAAAATATATTGTTTAATTTTTAAAATATATATATATCTTTATTCAAAAATATATTTTTATTTTTTTTGAAAAATATATTTTTATTTTTTTTGAAAAATATATATATATATATTTTTAAATATATTATACATACACAATTACATAATCAATAATAGATAATAGATTTTGGTGAATATATATAGGTATGTTAATATGCTTGAAAAACTAATTTTAATTAAAAAACTTACTGACATCATTAGAAGGTAAGTTTTTAATTATAAAAATTTAACATTAGAATTATTTAACATTTGAAATAAAAAATTTAAATATTATATTATAAAAGTTTATAATTTACTTATATAGTATTTTGGATAATAGAAACAATTTTGATTGATTTAATATTTTCTAAGTTCATTATTGAATTTAAATCTTATAAATATAATTATATATCTTTATTCAATATTATAATTTAAAAATAGTAATCAATATTGAACATCTTAGATTTTAGTATAACTTAAATATTAAAAAATTTAAAGTATAAGTTTATAAAAAAAAAATATATATATTTTAAATAAATATTTAAAGACTATTATATATGTATATTTAAAGATCCATAGAATTATCTTTTTAACTGTGAAATTAATATGATTAATTTCATTTATACTTTTATCTTATTTTATCTTTTTAACAATTTTTTGGTATTCTACCCCAATCTAAATCCCAACCCTACTATTAACCCCAATCTTAAGCCTAACAATAACCCTAAGTGAACACTTATCCTAATTGAACCTTAACCCTGATTTAGCCCAAACCCTAACCTTAACCCTAACCCTAATTGAACCCTAACCCTAATTAAACTCTAGCCCTGATGGAAATCTAACCCTAATTAAACTCTATCCCTAATTGAACCCCAACCCTAGCCTAAACCCTATTTGTTCCTAACCCTAGTATCTCACAAATATAGGCTTAAGACCTTGCCAACTCTGGTAAACCTTATTGGATAGTGATAAAAGCTACCTTATCTTTCATTAAGGTAGAAAATTTTTGTTATACAACATGCCCCTTGAAAATTGGAGATAGGCACTGCAAAAAGAAGGTAAACACTAATGAAAATGGCCAGTGGTATTGTGGAAGATGTGATAAAACTTTCCTTGAATGTGATTATAAATATATACTTCAATGCAAAGTGCAAGACCATACTTCATTCACTTGGATTATAACTTTTGAAGAAGTGGCAGAAGGAATTATGGGTGTAACAACAAAAGAATTGAACATTTTGAAGCATGAAAAATAAGATGATGTTAAGTTTTCACACATTATACAAAAGGTCATTTTCAACAGATACATATTTAAAATTCAAGTGAAAAAAGTGACTTATAATGATGAACAAAGGATTAAATGCAGTCATAAAAACAACAAAGTTTGATTATTCATCTGAGAGGAAAGCTTTATTAGACTCAATTGCAAAGCTATAGGTTTCATAACATTCAAATGCTTGAATGTATGTAATGTTAACAATGTATTCAAACATTTGAAAAAAAAAAATAGTGGATATATCTAAGTTAGTTAATGCCATTTTGTCATGATATACTTCTTTGATGCTGTCAATACTAAATCTAATGATTGATGAACATTTCTACTTTTAAATTTATTGTTCTTGGTTGATTGTTGTTATAGACAAGTTGGTATGATTTCAAATTTCAATGTGTACCCTTATATATGGGAATTGGGATAAACAATGACACAAACAATAATGAAATCAAATTGATTGCTTTCCAAATTCATATTCATGAAAATGTAAGCATTTTTTCAAGTCAATAGGCATCTTGATAAAGATAACTCTCGGCGTGTTTTACATATATTATTAATTAATATAGGTACATGCTAGTTAATTACATTATTAACTATATTTTATTTGTATTATATATTGAATTGTTAAAAGATGTAAAAATCTTAATACTAAATATATAGGAAAATGGTTAAAAAATTACATATTTTTCAAAAAATAAAATATAGTGTGTAATTTAAAATACAAATTACATAATTCTTATAATATTTATATTATTATTTATTGAATATTTTATAGAATTTAAACTAAAAAATTATCCTCCCCCTCTCGATCTCCCTCTCTCCCCCTCTCTACATATATCTCCCTCTTCCCCATCTTCTATCTCTCCCTTTCTCCCTCCCTCTCTCATACCCTTATCTCTCCCTCTCTTGCTCCCTCCCTATACCCCTATCTATTTTCATATCTCAACCTATTTGTCCCTTTATCTTCCCATAGATCTCTATATCTATGTCTTTCTCTTCCCATTTATCTATCTCTCCCTCTCTCTTTCTCTCTCTATCTCCCCCTATTTCTATCTCACTCTCCATCTCTATTTGTCTTTCTCTGCTTATCTCTCTCTCTCTCCCCTCTCTCTATATCTCCTTATATCTCTCTCTTGCCATCTCTCTCTCTCTCTATATATATATATATCCCCCCTCTATCTCCCTATCTCTCTCTATATCTCTATCTATTTTTATCCCTTTCCTCTCTCATTCTATATTCATCTCTACCTCTATCTATAGGAAGAGATACAAAGGTGAAGCATTGGACCTTCCCAAAGATCCACCAATCTCAACACTACTCCCAACTATTTTGAGCATTTAAGTACATATTGTTTGCTAGATTAGGAGGCATGTGTCAAAGCTCATATTTATTGATGCAAAATAGGCCCAAAGTCTAGGGTACACATGTAGAGTTGGTTATAGTTTTGTACGCAAAATTTCAAGTGCCACATAAACCAAAGATATTCCAGTTTTTTAGGAAGATCATGTCATCAAATTTGGCACTTCATCCACATTTGTATCTTCATCAACATTAAAAAAAGCAAAGGTATGTACTTGAATCCCTTGCATTTAAATTTTTCTATATATATAAATATTTTAATATTTTCCCTCAAATCCATAATATATATATTAGTGTGTATTTATTTATTGCAATAAACAATTAACCTAAGTAACACATTAAAAATTCTAAGGATTTGTGCTTGGAAAAAATGCATAACAATTTTTTTTGTTGGATGTCGTGTTGTATAGTTTAGAAAAGCTCAAAATATGAATAGGATTTTAAGGCCATATATTATGGTAGCTTACAATGCAAAAGAAGGAAGGAAATCTATTGTCAATTTTAATCTACAATTTAATACCATATGAAAAATCACATGTAGTATTATCTAAAATTAATTCTTGACATATTAATTTTATAAAATACACTTACCATTCAAAAAACTTCTCCCAAGAAAGAAACCTAAGTGAACATTAATTGAACCCTAATTGTAGATTCATAACTCTAATCATAACCCTAAGAGAAAACTAATCCTAATCAAACCCTAAGCCTAGCCTTAAAGTTATCATATAATCTAATTATCTCTCTTATCTAAATTTGGGTTGAATTATTTTTCCTTTATTTTTAATTGCATATATTTTTTGTTTATTAGATCTTATTTTATGAATATATGCAAATATAATTTTACTTCTTACATTCATTCTATGCCCATTTTTTTCATGATATTTTAGCATTCATTTTCTAGAATATTAGATCAATCTCACACATATAAATATGAAACCTCAAAAATTTAAAATAGTATTCAAGTTTTCCCACTTCAATTTATCATTTATGTTATTTGAATTAAAATATTTTAAATCATACTCTTAATTCATCTAAAAAAGACAAAAAAATTGATATATAATTTTTTATTAAATACATTTTAACTTATTTTCTTGGATTGTATAAATATCTTTCTTTATTTACATTTGGACTGTTTATTTACAATATATAGTATAAATATGTGGTAAGACTGGGTATTATCATCATGATTGAGTGCACCCTCTCCCCTAATAAATGTTTTTATTTTGCACCCTGCATGACTACTGGGCTCTCTCCCCTAATAAATGTTTTTATTTTGCAGAGGGACAAGTTTGCATGGCCGTAGATCAATCGTCATGTGATCTCAATCATTCCCCGCCATCCCGCAATGACCCAACTAGTTGATTGCGATATCACAGGTGAGCGCCACATTTCTCATCCGGTGAAGCAGAAAGAACGATAAATACTTTGATGGGTCTTTAATACATTATGCCGCGGGTTACTAAAGCAGTTATAAGATGCACATGTTTTAAATCAACGGAGATGTTATAATCTCAGTAGAAAGGTGCTTTCGATGGTTAATAACAAAGGGTGACTGTGTTGAATGAATAGGATTGTCGATGGTTGAGATCCACGGTTTACCCGCCATCACGTGATCAAAAGTTGCGAGTTCTTTATTGATTGTGATATCGCGGTGGAAGCCACATGTCTCATATGGTGAAGCCAAAGGAATGATAAATACTTTGATGCATCTTTAATACATTATGCTATGGGTTATATTTATTAATGTCTTAATATTGGTTTATAAATTGAACATTAATTATAAATATTTTAAAATCAATTAAGTATTTCAATCTAAAATTTTAATATTTGACATTACAAATAAAATAAAACTAAATTCTAATTTTTAAAATCCATAAAATATTTATTATCTATTTGGTTTTGCACTAATTATCTAATACAATTAAATTAAATTAAATTAAATATTCATTTTATATTAATTAAACAATTATTAATTAGAATTTTAGAATAAATTAAGAAATAAGATCTATATATTTTATTCAAGGGGTAGCAGCTTTTTGGTGGAGCTATGAACCGGATACAACCATTCAACTATACCACCCCAACAAGGTTTGAACCTTGGTGGCAAGAACAACAATGCCACCTATAAACCATCACACCATGCCAATATCGGCAGAAATAAGATCTATATAAAATCACCTTTTCTATTTTTTTTTCTTTGTGTCCAAATCATTTCATTTTCTAAAATTATACTAAATTCTAGATATCATAATTAAACAAAAAAATTTATTCTATTCTAATCCTAACCCTAGTTAAACCCTAACCCTATTTGGACTCTAACCCTTACCCCAATTGAACACTAAATCTAATTGTAATTGACCACTATTTGGAATCATCACTAGAAGACAATCCCTCATCACCACCATCTGAGCCAAGCCCTAAGAGGCAAGGAATTGATCAACCACAGGAGGATCTGATGGATGAGATTATTGTTACTGATCAAGACATGGAAGTTGGTATGCCTTCCCCTCCTAGGCTAGCTGAATTAGTTTTATCTGATTTATATATGAAAGGTAAAAGTGTACAAGATGCAAGAATGGAGGAATGCAAGGAGTTTCTAGATGACAATACATTTGTAAAAAATCTTGTATTCTTGCAATTGGTATGGAGGATGAAGTTTGAAGAGTATCAAGATAAATGTAGGTAGAGGAAAGAACTAAGGCCTGACAGGTCAGACTAGGAGAATGATGAGGAGGTAAAAGCTGAATTAATGGAAGAATTCAAGAACATCACTCCTGAAGAAGGAAGAAAATTGGTGAGTCAGGCTGGTGTATTAATTCTACCTGAATGGGAAATTGCAGATGCAGTAGCCTTTAATGCTATTATGAAGTCTAAGAATCCCTTTCAAGACTCTGAAGAAGAGGTCAAGGCAGCATTGCAAAACTCTGCTTTCAGTGAGGAATATGAAACTCTGGCAATTTGGGCATTGGCCCCACAAGGGAGAAAACTAGATGTTTATGATATTAATCAAAATTTCAAGGGAGGATTGATAATAAAGAGAGTTTCAGAGACCTCAACCACTGAGGCCACTAATTTGACTGTGAATGTGGCCAAATTGGCTGAAAAGACTACTGAAAGGGAGGAAGTTGAAAGGAAGAGTTTAATGGAAAAATATAACCTTTTGATTGAGGAGTGCAACAAGATGCAACATAAAAATGTTGAGTTGCAAATTGAAGTGGAGAGGTTTAGGTATAAACAGATTGGGGAGACATCAAGTGCTCTAGGAACTAGTACATTACCTTCCACAATAGGGTCAGTGCCTCCTGCTTCTCTAATTGTTTCCACACCAGGATCTCCCAGTCATAATCCTATCCTCACCCTTTCTTTATCGAGGAAGTTGAAGAAGAAACAAAGTGCTCTGTCGATCCTACAAAGAAGCAGCTCTTGCAAAAAATTAATGTATTGCAGGCATCATTAAAGAAAAGTGAGGAGGGATCTCTCTTAAAACAAAAGGAAATTATTACTACTGTTTTGAGGCATTTAAATGAAAAGGTTGATAGAAAATTGCTATCTATACATTCTTTATATTCTTTGCTATTAGCAGCAATAAAGAATATTGATAGGGATCAGGAAGTAGCGATACCAATAATTGAAAATTGGATCCCTAGGGCCAATGATCTGGATATCATGTATAAGGCCTCAAGGTTTGATATAAATAATAGGCCCCAATCATAAAAGCCTACTCATGTGTTAGTAAAATAATTGTAAGGTTTTCAGACCTTACTAGATGACTTGAGTAGGAAGATTAGGGAGTTGGTGAATAATTTCAATGATTGGGGTAACACATTGTTACCTGATATAATTGATGAGCAGGGGAAAATTAGGTCATTTCAACAATGGCAGGCTCAAGCAAGTGAGGCCATCAATGATCAAATCAATTCAATTTGTGATGAGTCAGACTATGATTTGTTGGTGAGTTGTATGGACAAAATCATTAGTACCAACTCATTTTTGGAATCTTTTGAAAGGGATGCGAATAAGGTAGTGGTAAAATACACATCTTATAATACCAAGGTGGATGAGGTAATTAATTTTGACTGGCCGACTGATGATGAGTACCAGAATTGGGTAGCTAAATATTTGAATGAGGAGGAGTAAAAGGAGTGAACTACTAACAGGTGGTAGATCAGATGTTGTGGTTGCAACGGTTCCAGTTTTGTGTTGAAGGCTTTCTCGGTGCGGTTTTCTTGTGATCTTTTGCATCAACGTTCCTCAGCTGATATGATGGACAAGAATATTTTTCAAGGTGGTGGTTGTTGTAACAAATTTTGGAATATCATCAGGTTCTCCAATTGACTAGTGACATGTGTACTTTCTGGCCTGGTGCTTGTTTGCTCCTTCATTTTCTATAAGAAGGATTTCAAGGCCAGAAGTACGAGTTAGCAAGTTAGATAATTTTTGTCAATTCTAGGTGAAGTTGTAGAGCCAATTGTAAAGTCTGATGGTTTTAGAGAAATGCAATTTATGTTTTGAGTCATTATGTAACAAGTTTTGAGTTCATAGAGATTCAATGTTGTATAACAGTACTAGCATTTGAGTTGAAAAGAAAATTTGAGCTCATGTCTCTCCATTGTACATGCATATCTGGACTTTGAATGAAATAACTAAGGGTTGTTTTATCCATCTTACTGTTGTGGTGTGTATGATTCTATTTTAGCTTTAATTCAAGGAATTAATCAAAATGTTTGAATGGGATTATAGGAAGATATGTGCTGTATAAGGATTTGATAAGTAGTCCTCGGTTAGAATGCATACTGATGAAATCATAATGCAATATTGTTAGGGATCTTATATGTGATGTATTAAATCTGTCATAAACCTCTAGATGCTTATGAATTTGACTCCTGCAATGGATATATGGCACTGATCTAAGTTGTAATTATTAGTGTAGTTCAGTATTTGTTTGTCTTTTCCTAGAGCTTGCTACAAATTACAAATCATTGACTATCTTATACAATGGATTGTGTTTAGTTATCTTACACTCCAGATAGTTGATATTTTCTATGAACAACCAATTCTAGTTGATATTATATTATCGTGTTGAGCTATTAAGTGAGATCATATGCTATTGTTAATGTTGTTGCAGAGCCCAAAGTGTAGGAGGCTTTTAAAGTCCTTGTCAGTTGGTCCAGGTCCTTCAAGCTACCTCCGATTGGAAATGGAAATTCCATAGGTAGATTAGAAGACAAACTTGGTTACATTGTAAAAAGAACCAACATACACATCAACCACTGAATAACCACTTCTACAACTGAATTTTTAATCTTTTATGATCACATGAAACATAAAACACACTAATTTCAAGGTTGTTAACATCACTATCAAAATGTTTTAATTTTTTGACCTTTCAAACATTAAAAAGTACATCATTAAATTAATTATGTAATGACATAAAAATTAGAAACATCATGAATTAATTATGTAACCACATAAGTCAAATATAATTCTATCAAGAAATTAATATCAAATTGATAATATAATCGCATAACTTATACATTTCAATGTCATTGATCTTCTTTTTCATCCAACTCTTTGTTTGTATCATCTGATCCAGATTCAACATTGTAAGGATTGGTCATATCATCATCATCGTCATCGATATTAGTTTTGATAATGTCATCATCCACACGGATATCATCTTCATGAACATTAACTCCTACATCATCATGATCTAGTTCCTCCTCTTCGACATCTTCGTCAGGGATATCATCAACTAATTGTTGATCCTAATCATCATCTACATCATCTTCTAGTTCTTCGGTATCTTCTTCTTCCACCACATTATACTTTACCAGCCTTCCTATTGGATCATGTCTAAAAACAAATGACCAACCCAGTTTACCTAGAACCTCTGAGTAAAATACTTGCTCACATTGGCTTGGGAGAACATAGGGCTCATTTCCAGTTCACTCGATCAACCTTGTATTAACCATGGTAAATCCATTATCATGTTCAATAATAGTTCTCTCAGAATCATTTTCATTCAATCGTAGCTTGTACCATAGGACGATAAATAAAATTAATCTAAAAGACTTAAAGTCACACTCAAGTATATCATCCAAAATCCCATAGTATCAATTTTCTAAGACTTCTGGATGTATGTCGCTTCTAGATGAAACATTAGTCACTTGAAAGACTATAGTTATACTAGAATCAAAAGTTTTCTTCATGTCATCCAACATTTTGATTCGAAATTTATGACCATTGCACCACATAGCCTTGTGGTGTTTCACCTGCAATATGTCAAACATGTAAAAATTATTGCAATATCGTCAGTTGATAAACATATTTATTCTTGGCGAGATGTATGCAAGAAAACAATCTCAACATATATATACATCAATATACTTGAAAATAATTAAATAATATGGGTGATTAATATGTTATCATTACTTTGTTTATCTCTTAAACCATATGCTAAATCAATTTCCCTTTTGTGTAACATTGGAATCTCCATTCTGACGAGCTTCTTTAACCCTATTTCCAAGTACCACGACCAAATTGTTGACATTGTTCAATCCATCGCAGATCATCCGATCAAGATTGTTATTAAATACGTACAAAATGTAGTGCATCCCACTCTCGATAAGCGTACCAAAAACATGAAATTCACAAATAGCGTATAATTAGTTAAATACCACGATTATCGACCTTAATTTATAATTGATGTATGTTGAAGATTAAAATTAAATAAATTTACAATATACATAAAAAGCATATGTAAAAATGTATTCCAATTAATCTCCATGACCATCTTATAATTACCTCTCACTTTCTCAATCTACCTTTTCCCCAATAAGTACTCCCCTTCAAATTTGTTAATGGAGTTGGGATCCAAAAATCTGATCTACATGGATCTTTGCTACACAAACTTAGGAAGATATTCACTAATATACCATGGTCTAGTATACCATATATCACTTCACCATAGAACCCTTAGGATGTGCTCTTTGTCTAACCAAACCCAGCATTTCAGTGCCTCTCAACCATCCACAGCGACCTTGTGGTAATGCAGGTCCACACAATTCAATCTCCTCAACTTGGTGTATAAGGTAGTGTTCTTGTGCATTGAAAAATGTTGAAGGTAGACACTTGCATTTCACATTAGGCGAGGAATTTTTCTCTTCCAATGTTTATATCTTCTTTATGGATTTCTTTTAGATGATAATAGGCTACAAAATTGATTCAAAGTACAAATATATTGTGAGAGATTTAACAAAAATATACAATATACTACATAACAAGTAAAACAAATGGCAATTATAAGATGTATACAGCGAATTGAACAAATCTAGCTACTTACCTCATGTATTTTCCAAGATCATATATAACTTGCTTCACATTGTTGTCAAAGTTGTCTGGGAGAGATAGAGGTAGAACGTACTGCAACAATTATAAAATGATCTTTTCATTATTTTTCCAAAAGTAGTAAACACAATACACTGAAAAGTACATACATTATACAAGTGTATATAATATACCAGAATAATTACCTTAATGAAGGTATGCCAATCATGCGTTTTCATCCTTGACCTAAATTCACCTTTCTTTGTTATTATATTGTTTATGTTGCATGGCAACAAATCACTGTGGAAATCAATTTTTTGTATGACTTCTTTATAGCATTGCTTTGCTACTCTGTTAATAACCAAGGAAGGGGCACTTATAATTGGTCTCCATTGCTATTTAATTGAATGACATTTTTCATTGCATGATTGGCTTCCTGAATGTCACTACAAATTTTGACAATTTTTTTTTTGTCATGCCTTCCATCCAATATTTTTCATAACGTTTCTGTTATATTCTTTCTGATATGCATTGTATCAAACAAATGCACAATTTGTAGCTGCTTATAGTAGGGCAACCTATTAAATTGTTTGGGATAAATTTTCAGTCCCCGTGGAAGCCGACCATTAATGCCTTGATGACTTTCATGAAGCATATAAGTTAAACAAATTAACGACAATAATTGTCAATTACAACATGAGTAAACACAACACAATATAAAAATATAAATTCAAAACATATCATATATTATAGATAAACAATTTGATCTGATGTATAACCTTGACGATTAATTCTATTATATTCCAACTTCCATA
>VDFB02056906.1:0-134722 GCA_007258455.2 Sequoia sempervirens
TAAGGATGTGCACATGCCTAATCCTTGATTAGGATGTGTCACATCCTCCAACTTTTGCAAGTTGGCTTTTAATCCTAATTAGCCCCTAATTATCCTCTAATTATTGATTAATTAAGCCTAATCATTCTCCAAAGAATTTTTAATTCTTTTTTATTCTTCCTAGATTCCCTTATTTTATATGTGAATTTTTAATTCACATTTCATTCTTCCAAGGCTTCTAGAAGCCTTGGACTTGTCACAATCTCCACATGTGACCAACCTTGGACTTGTCACACTCCCCACATGTGACCAAGTCCCACCTTTTTGGAGCCCACCTTTTATCCTCTAGATCATCCTGGGAATGTGAATTTTTAATTCACATTTATATCCCCAACCACCTTTCCTTTTCCCATGTAGATTTTTGAGGAATTCTAAAATTCCTCAAAAGTCCCTTTCACTCCCACTTGGGGACAAGAAATCCCTTTTTGTGGAAATCCTCTCATCCCCCAAGGTGCATGTCCTTTTCCACCTCATGTACCTTCTTGACACCTCATCTCCACCTCATACCCTCTTGTCCACTTCACCCTCCACATGTCAAGATGTGAGGGCTTGTGGGTTCTCAACCCACCATAGCCCTTCATCTTGGCCTTGTTGGAGCAATCTTGACCATTGAATTCTCTAGAGAATTCAAGATCCTCTATAAATACTCCCTCCCCAAGGGCATTTCCAACACTTAGCTATTTTGCACCCTTATGCTGTCATTTTGCATTCTCAACACTTTGCACTCTCATAACTACATGCTGTCCAAGCCTTTTTCAATCATTCAACCATCTTTGTTCATCATTTGGCATATTGAATCTTGCATTTAGACATTCAAGCAATCATCTAAGGAGCACACAACCAATCCAAGCAAGGGCCAATCAAAGGAGTTTCAACAACAAGGGAGGTAAAAGTGTTTGTGTTTTATCTTATTTGCATTCCTTTTCGTTGAACTGCTCTTTTGGCTAATCTTGAGGTGTCCTTGGTATTTTGTTATTCATGTTTCTTAGTTTATTTTACACCTTTAGAGCAGTAGGAATTCTGAGGTACCTCGGAATTCCTACTGCTCTAAAGGTGTAAAATAAACTAAGAAACATGAATAACAAAATACCAAGGACACCTCAAGATTAGCCAAAAGAGCAGTTCAACGAAAAGGAATGCAAATAAGATAAAACACAAACACTTTTACCTCCCTTGTTGTTGAAACTCCTTTGATTGGCCCTTGCTTGGATTGGTTGTGTGCTCCTTAGATGATTGCTTGAATGTCTAAATGCAAGATTCAATATGCCAAATGATGAACAAAGATGGTTGAATGATTGAAAAAGGCTTGGACAGCATGTAGTTATGAGAGTGCAAAGTGTTGAGAATGCAAAATGACAGCATAAGGGTGCAAAATAGCTAAGTGTTGGAAATGCCCTTGGGGAGGGAGTATTTATAGAGGATCTTGAATTCTCTAGAGAATTCAATGGTCAAGATTGCTCCAACAAGGCCAAGATGAAGGGCTATGGTGGGTTGAGAACCCACAAGCCCTCACATCTTGACATGTGGAGGGTGAAGTGGACAAGAGGGTATGAGGTGGAGATGAGTTGTCAAAAAGGTACATGAGGTGGAAAAGGACATGCACCTTGGGGGATGAGAGGATTTCCACAAAAAGGATTTCTTGTCCCCAAGTGGGAGTGAAAGGGACATTTGAGGAATTTTAGAATTCCTCAAAAATCTACATGGGAAAAGGAAAGGTGGTTGGGGATATAAATGTGAATTAAAAATTCACATTCATAGGATGATTTAGAGGATAAAAGGTGGGCTCCAAAAAGGTGGGACTTGGTCACATGTGGAGATTGTGACAAGTCCAAGGTTGGTCACATGTGAAGATTGTGACAAGTCCAAGGCTTCTAGAAGCCTTGGAAGGATGAAATGTGAATTAAAAATTCACATATAAAATAGGGGAATCTAGGAAGAATAAAAAGGAATTAAAAATTCCTTGGAGAATGATTAGGCTTAATTAATCAGTAATTAGAGGATAATTAGGGGCTAATTAGGATTAAAAGCCAACTTGCAAAAGTTGGAGGATGTGTTATCCTAATCAAGGATTAGGTATGTGCACATTCTTAATGAAGAGATTAGAAATGGATTGGATTAGATGAAAATGACATGAGGAATTAAATAAATGTAATATTTATTTAATTTATTAGAAGAGGATGGGAGGGTAAGGTATTTAATTATTAATTAAATACCTTAGGGATTTGGCAGAATTAAAGATATTAATTAAATAATAGTAATATTATTTAATTAACTCGGATAAGAGGATGCTTAGACGAAAAGTGATAAATTTGGATAAATTAAGTGTCCAAATTTGGATGTCTACAATTACCATACTCCCTTCTTGATTCTAAAGGTTTATAATATTTGTAGCCTTCATGACCACCAAAATTCCCTTGGACACTTTCATTTATCCACCTTGACTTGTAAATTTATAACCTCCAGAATCCAAAACTCCCAAGGAAATTGAATTCTTTTTGAGTTCTAGTACATGTCTTACCTCTGTTAATGTCCTCACAATACCATCAAACATTTTAATCTTAATGCCCCCAATCCCAACAGTCTTACAAGAAAGATTATTTCCCATAAGAACAACATCGCCATCAATAGCTTGGTAAGAAGAAAACCAATTCTTATGTGGAAATATGTGATTAGAAGCACCAGAATAAAATATCCAATCTTCATGATATTATAAAGAGTTACAAATAGATAAAAATTCATCAACCGTACCTAAACTTGTTTCAACCAAATTTTCTTCCTTTTTGAAGTCATAATTGTCTTCTTTCCTCTCCCAACAATATTTCTTGAGATGCCTTGGTTTATTGCAGTACCAACATTTTCCCTTACCCTTTTTTTCTTTTGACTTAGATATGGATGTACCTCTCAAATCTTCCCCTTTTTTTGTGGAATGGCCCCTAACCACCATTGCTTCTGATGTGGAGGTTTCTATATTAGATTTCCCCCACACCTCTTCAGATAACGAAGCTCCCACAACAAAATTAAATTCAAGAGTCTCAGTTGTGCTAAAGCTAATAGAAGTGACTAAGTGATTCCAAGATTCGGGCAATGAACACAATAATATAACTATCAAACATATTGGAACTATTGGATTGTCTTCTCTAAACCTTGAACAAGAGGCTATTATAGAAGGAATCAATAGAGGAGTTGAAATTTTAGACCTTCGGTAAAGGTTACAATGATGATAGTAAAGTCTAGAAAATTATTCTCAATGTGCTTAAATAAGCTCGGTGGGTAATGATGCATCACAAATAAATTTCAAAGGTGATCAATCTTTGAGTTTTGTTCTATTTTCTACACCTTAATTTGTAATCCAAGCTAGAGATGCCTTGCAAAATTTAGTGTTTGATGCTAAAAATAACTCTATATTACATGTAGAAATGGCTAAGAAAAATATCTATGTGAAAAGAGGTGCTACTATTGTTGCATTAAGAACAAACAACTTTGACCATAGTAAACAAATGCAAATTGGTGGAGACTACAATCTTGCAACTTACCCTACTTTAGGTAATTTTGTTCCTCAAGTCCAGCTAGTTCCTATGCCTATTGCTCTTGCAGGCTATGCACATGTTCAAAAAATCAAAGACAATCCACCATGTAATACTCTTTTTATTTCTAATTTGCGTGAAAATACAAGTGAAGTTGAGTTTCAAGGACTTTTAGTGTACAACCAAGTTTCAAATAGATGAAAATATTACATCAAGGAAGAAGCATTATTTTCTTTAAAGTTCAAGGATATAAATAACATAGTAGTTGTTCACAACAACTTGCAAGGTGTTGTTATTCTAAGAATCTCTATGGAAGAAAGAAAGATGGCAATGGACCACCACATGCAACTGGAGTTGCTCCTGGTATGTTTGTACCATTTTTTTCGTCTTTAGGAAAATTCACCACAAACAATTAACCATCAACAAATTCACCTCCAACAATTCATCACAATGAAAAATTCATCTCGTGGAAAATTCACCGCCAACAATATGATATGAATATCTAGTGGTGAATTTTCCACGACATGAATTTGTCATGGTGATGAATTGTTGGCGGTTAATTTTCCTAGAGCCTCATTTTTCAATGGTTTTCCAACAACAACATCACAATGACACCATATTACAGTTGATGACAAAAGGGACGTATTTTGTTCTTCAATGCTCCTTTTGAAGCATGCAATTTAGAAATCAATGGCATCCTCAGGATCATATTGGTGCATCAAATTGCATCATCATTTTGTTATCATTGATGTTGTGGTCATCAAAATTTCTTCGATTTCTTTGCATTTTATCATTATTACGATCATTTGTGACATATCATCTATGATAATTATCATAATGTATTGAATGTATTAGGGAAAATGTGGAGATTTGCATTGTTATCAAGCATGAAGAAATACTGAGGGATTGCTTAATATTTATGGAAGGGAGTACCAAAATTATCAAGTCATATTCAAGAAAATGTGGAGATTTGTATTGGTATTGATACCACTCTAAAGTTGATCGGTATAAATGAAAGAGTGTTATACAATGCACTTCTTATATAGTTATCGTCATGGGTGGGAGGATGATGTATGGAGACATTTGACAAATTGTGAAGATAGTGATGGAGAAACTCTAGGAATGATTATAAAATGAATAAAATTGAATATACAACTATTTTAGCATGGATTTAAGGAATAAGATTAGAGACATGTATACATATAATTGACGAGGAAAACTAAAGCTCATTTACAAGAGTTATTTTGTAATTTATTTTATAAATATTTTTAATCTCTTTAATTTGAAAAAGAGTCAGTTATGAAAGCTTAAAAAGTTTCCCTCGTTAAAATTCTAAAAGAGAGGTGTTTAGTTCTTTTGGGATTTAAAAGGGGAATTTATGAAGGAGAATACTAAGTTTTTTTCATAAAAAGTAAAGATTTTGTGAGCTCTAGAGTTGGAGAAATAAATGAAGAGCATATGGTTAGTCTGTAAACTAGATGTATTTTGCTTTGTGTTGTGAACTCTTTTGTTATTGAATTTACAATTGTTTCTTTGCTATATTGTCACACGATGAACTACATTTCCTTCTTTAATTTTCATAGTCTTCTTTATGTAACATGCCCATTGTTCTACCTAGTAATTTTTCTATGTTTTACCCACAAGTGAATATTTTATGCATCTAACATTATGAGTAGTAAAAAAATTATTTTCTTTTCAATAATAAATGCATCATTTGAAACATAACCTTTCCAAACTTTTCCATTGCATAATCAAAGAATCATTTCATCAAAACAAATATGAATTCACTTTTCATATATTTAAGATAGCATTTCACATTTACAATTTCCATAAAGATGGTCACATGATTACATACATAGCTTCAACAAGCTTACATGAATTAGAAATACAAACTAATCCTGATGTCCCAGTATTGGTGCATACATTCTAGATGTCCCCTTTCCTTGGTGCATACCTTATAGTTGTCCCCAATACTAATGCATACATCTTCAAATCTTGAATTAGAAATACAAATGGTCAAGAATGTCCTCCTCCCAAATATTGGCCACCAACTACATGAGGAGAAGCATCACTCTAGTGCTTTTCCGCCAACCATGGACTTACTGCGATCCCCCGCACATCTACCAAACTTGGTAAGATGGCCCTCCTTTTGACGAAGAGATTGGTTTGGTGACATGATCCGTGCTTTAGCATTTTTTAAGCATAGTGATGTGTCCTACATATCTAGAGATGCCATAATGTGGCTACAACTACATATATGATATTCCTAGCTTAGAATGTAAATTAGATCACAGTGAACTGATAGTGTAAACAATGGCTACTTACACTACTTTGGCCAAAGATACATCACCCAATATTTCGAGTGAGGGTCATCTATTTCACCATAATAATTGATCAATTTTTTTTTTACCATTAGTATTCTATTCTAAGGCTATCTCCTTTCCCGTGGATTATCCTAACCCAATGAATAACTTTTCCACTAACTCATATTTAATTGACATTGCTACTAAGTATCTTAAAATACATAGGCTATTCCCTTTCCCATGGATTATCCTAACCCCAAGAATAACCTAATTAAACCTACGGTATTCATAATGTCTCAACATTTAAATGAATCTATTTCAAAAGTACAATCTCAACAATAAATGTATCCATACAAGAGTATATCTCAACAATAAATGACTCTCATCAAAAGTATAATCTTCAACAATAAATAATCTCAATAAAAAGTATAATATTCAATAATAAATGACCTCAATCAAAAAGTATAATCTTAAAAAATAAATGACTTCAATCAAGATATAATCAACAATCAAATGATCAATCGGATCATATAGGTTAATCCCAACCTATTTGCTTCAATCAACAATCAAGTAAACAACCTGATCAAATAGGTTATTCTCAACCTAGGGTTTCAATCAAAGTAAAGTAATGACTAAGTGATCAATCAAGTATAGATTATCAATATGGTTTTCATGGCATCACATCCTATTGATGACAACATGTCTATCATACCATCATTACCATTGCATTGCTAACCTCATTATTCACAAGGGTTTACCTAGAATTATAAGCTAACAAATTCAAGTTACCTCAAGACATCAATATTTCCTAGATATTTCACATTTCATTCTACATATGTATAGTATAGACTAACTATGTATAGTTTAAATAGAAACACCATCATATAAATTTCCATAATGGTTATATATAGAACAACCCAAATAAAGAGGTTTTACCAAAGCAATATTTAATTGAAAGAACATGCAAGTTTACCCAAGCACTATAATACATATATTTAAATCCATCTTTTGTAATCAAAACAATTAATAATGACTAACCTTTCAAACATATAGAACAAGGGAATAGAAGTTAGCGTGCTTGTATAAAAGTTGCAACTGATAAATCTCCCTTCCTAGCTCAATTCCTCAAGTCCGCTTACTACTTCCTCTAAGATCAACCCAATTCCCACTTCTAGCCTCTTCTTGAATCTCTCAACAAATACTAATGCAAAATAACAAGAAACTCACTATCTCTCAAGCTCTCAACTCACTTGCATAGAAATTGCAGGAGAATAACAATAGAGTAATCATAATGAAAAGTGTATCGAATGGCAGAAAGAGCACCTCTATATATACAAAAATGTGAGCAACCAAAAGATACAAACAAGCTAATACTTTTTCCACCTTTCTATCCCCATGCAACGACTCATCTAACTAACTTACAGATTTACAACGCATAACAATCCTCACATTTCAAATGGCTGAGTCAACTTGTTTCAAGAGACAACAAGACTCTTATACTAAGTCAATGAACAACGCAACCTTTTAGCAAGTTTCCTACTTGGTTTGAAAATTGAATTCCTTCTTATATTTCTACCAAGTTTACATTGACTGAGTTTGCTATTGCTTTTCTAGACTTAAGCACAGTAAAAAGACTTCTTATGCATTTCATATACTTCAACATTGGCGCCACATATTCATATATGGGCACCCTTTAAGATAGCGTGGGTAAAGACTATTTCTACATTGTTAAAATTTGTATTTAATCTCTTTGCAACGTGTAAACTTTATTCCTATGCTCATGCGTGGTTTATAAGTCTTTGTTGACTTATTCAACTTTTTGTCATATGTGCAGATTTATACTTCCTTGCATTTATGTGTAACAAATACTTGTCATACTATTGTTTTTAAATGCTTGACAAATGCATTTATACTAAGGACTATGCATAGGCTTAAACTTAATATCTTGCACTTGAATACACTAGCCAAAGACAATGTATTATTGGCTTATGCGTTGGTTATAATCTTAGCAATGCATTTTCATATTGGACAATGCTATAATGTGCACAAACATTTTAAATTGCTATAACCATATCAACTTCAGCCCTTTATAATGTGCTTATTCAACATTCATCATTATTTATTATATATATGTATATATATATAATATATATATATATATGTATATAAATATAACATCTCTTTAATATATATATATATATCTACTATATAATTTCCTTTTTCAAAGATATCAATATATATAGAGAGAGATATTATACCTTAATACACATATTATAAACATAATACTTATTTAAATTATGCATACACCATAATATATATATATATCAACCCTATGTATGCACATATATATATTCATGCCTTACCATATTAAATATTTCATTGATATATTCATATATATAGTAATACAACATATTCATGCAAGTCTCAATCAATACAAGATACTAGAATCACTTTTAAATACGTAAACATGTGTTTACCCAACACAAAGACTCGGTCACTTAAATCAAACTGAGAACAATCAAGAAACCAAAGACTAAAACCAAAGTCATTCAAATCACCCCCAAACTATGACCAAAGATTACTTACCTGATTCCCAATCTAACTTGACTCGACTTGATCAAACTAGGGTGTGAGTGTGTGTATGCTCAGTTAGGCTCATTAAGGGTTATAAAACCAAGCTCCTCTCTTGAATAATACTCCCCCTCTCGTACTTGAGGGCTTGACTCCTTCTTGCATCCAATTTAGTGCAACACAAAGGTAGTTAGTCGTTCACATGAAATATATTTGTATCATAAAAGTATTGAAGTATTCATATTGCAATACATATTCATACATCACATTTCCTTCAATATAAAACATAATCATTCCTTCAAAAGAAATAACATCTTAATGCATATTTCAGTATTTCATTCACCTATTGCACATATTAAGGTCACGATCTACATTTATCATCATATTTACTTCCAAGGTAAAAGTAACCCAGTAACTAATAAACGGGGTGTAACACTTTATATCTAAGAAATGAATCTTTGTGTTCATCTTCTCTTCTATGCAATTATATTCCTCATTTATGTTTTAGTTTACTTTTCTTTCCTGCTTTCTGATTAAAAACATACGTGTTAAAATCCAAATTTTATTATACGAGGGAGTTGTACCTCTAGAATTTTGATGAAGATCACTAATCCAGTAGCAATCTCTCCAACTATTGGTTCTTTTGTCGTTGCTCAATAGGACAACTTAGGGTCATCTTTTAGGGTAAATTGTAGTGATAAATATGTTAACCAATAGGTTACAACTTAAAGAATGTGGAATAGAGAAAAAAAGATGATTAGTTAGTTCTTTCTATCCTCTCCAAGCTAGGTCCTAATCACTTAGTTTTTGTTTCAACGTTCTACTCCACCAAGAGTGTTATGGGTGCCACTTCGAAAATTCCCTCTTGAGATGAATTTATTGACAACCTAACTGGGGATCAATATAAGTTATTTAGATGGGGATATTGAAGTCTACAAAATCTCAATCCCTTATTTTTGGGAATGGGAAATAATAGGATTCAAACCAAGGGAAGAAGTAATCACAACAAAATGAAAAAGAGACTAAAAAAGAAAAAATTATGAGTCCTCCAAATTTAAATTTGAAAGCTCTTTAAATCAAGGGAAACCTAAGAAAGAAAGAGTTAAGTGTGCCTACTATAAGAAGACTAGACATGGTGAGAACAAGTGTATGAAGAAAAAGATTGACCACCTTTCTCGTCTTCTTTAAAAGAATAATACAAGTGTCTCTAAGTCCATAAAACCAAGAATCAACTAAGGTAAAGGAAAAATGCAAATCTAAGGGTAAGGATCTAGTTGCTACAACTTTCTCATCATCTCCATCTTGAATTATTGACTCCAATGCTTCACACCATATGGGTTCATCATAGGTGGATTTATATTCCTTAGATCCTTATAGTATGTCTACTATCACCTTGGGTGATGATACTCTAGCTTCAATTATAGGGAGAGGGTTTGTTGAAGTTGAAGGAAGAACATTCACACATGTTTTACATGTACCTTCACTTTCAACTAATGTCCTCTTAGTGTATTAGATTATTCACATAGGGAAATTCATGAGAGTTTAAAAAATTATAAATATAGGTGGGATCAAAGAGTTGTACAACAGTTATTTAGTAGTTGTGGAAAGGGCATATCACCATTCTAGGTTATACACCTCACTTTTCTATCTCATGTTTCTCCCATAACTTTTCCTACTTATTCAAATGAAGTTAGTAAATTGTGACTTGAATGATTTGGCCACCTTAACTACGTTACCTTGAGAAACTAAGTCAACAAGAGATGGTTATAGGATTGCCAAGAGTCACATTTTCTAAGGGTTTTTCTGAGGGTTGTACCCTTAGTAAGCACTTGAAGAATTTTTTACAAAGACAAATCTTGGAGGGCAACACCTTTGATGAGTCATAGAATTGCCTAGTTTCATGTTGCTATTTCATACTTTCATCTGTATTTCCTATTAAACTTTAAGACATTACCAGACCTTTCATATATAACTTTAAGTAGTTTAAAGCATTTGGAATTGAACATGTTATATTAATATGTGTATGTATGATTTATGAATGTCCATGAAGTTTAGTAATACTTTATGTTTAAATTATGGTTGTTAACAATGAGAATGCCTTTGAAAATAAAGACTAACATTTACAACAAGATACCTATCAACCTACAACAATGAGCTTCTAAACCCATAACATAGGGATTATAGTTTGTCGAAAAGGAGGAGTCAATCTATTGTAGTGCGACCACTTTTAGAAGAAGATGGAGGTCATTTAATGATCAGATCATGAATCACCCAACATTACTTTTATCTTTCAATAAGACAACCAGGAGAAGAAGTTTGTTCTCAATAGGATTGTGAATTATAACAAAGTTTTTCTGCTAAGCATATTTTCTATTATAAATGGTTAAACTAGTTGAGTATAGAGTCCTTGTTTAATTTCCATACTCTTGTTCTAATAGTATTGCTTTCTATTTTGAAACTTAGTCCTCTGCCTATTCTTGAGGAAAATTTGACATCTATTTTTAGTTTGTGTTCAATTCATAGATAATTGGACTCCCTTATAGACCCTATATAGTTGGGTATCCTATTGAGGAGGAGATCTAGATTGTATGTGTAATATTTTGAATTAGATTTCCTATTAGATTCTATTCAACAACTATGTATATGTTGAGAATGCAACAAAGAGGAAGTACTTTTGATAACATGTTCTTTGAGTGAGTGATTAACAAGATCTTGTGGATGCAACAACTCAAGAAAGGGCCACTTGAGGTACTGTTGAACCATTTTATAACACTAAGTCATGTGCATAATCATTAGCAGTAGTTAATTAAGCATTAGAGATAACTCAATAACCATCTTTGGAGCTACTTCATAGAGATGTATCAAGGCCATTTCTCCATCCATCCTTTACTAAGGCAAGATATGTTCTCACCTTCATAAAATGTTTTTCTAGATATACATGGGTCTACTTTATTAGACAAAAAATTTAAGTCTTCAACAAGTTTTGAGATTCCAAGGAACTGGTTGTAAAATAATTAGGAAATTTCATCAAGATTCTTTGAAATGATAATGGGGGGAATATATCAACGCTAAGTTTGAACAATTTTGTATAGTAGAGGGGATAAACATGCAACATACAAATCCTTATACTCCCCAATAGAATGGTGTTGTAGAACATAATAACTAATTCTTGAAAGAGATGGATAATTGTATGATACACTCTAAGGGCCTTACACCATAATACTAGGTAGAAGCAATCAATTGTGCTTGCTACAAATAAAATATAGTTCATCACATAGCCTTGAAGAGTATCACTCCCTTTGAAGCTTGGACAACAAGGAAACAATCAACTTAGCACTTAAGGGTCTCTAGATCTCCAATTATGGCATGAATACCTTAGCAACATTTCAAGGCCATGGGTCATCAATACAAACCTTGCATATTTGTAGGTTATCTATATGGTGTATAAGGATATTGACTACTCCTAACCAAACATGATTTTTAATTGAGAGAAATGTTAAGTTTTAGGAGGGCCCTACCAACTCTACATTTGATATTTCCTCTTTTATCATAGATTCACTTGGTTTTGATAATTATTCTAATGAATTCAATCATTCACATCAAGTTCCCAAGTTAAATTCTTCTTCTTTTGAGAGTGAGGATAGTTATGGGGATCTATCTTCATCCACTTCAACACATATTTTGGTGGATGATATTTTAGCATCTGAATCACCCACTTCTTAGCCTCTTTGAGTTAGATAGACACTTATTAGTGCAAATACTTGGGTAGGGAATCTAGCAAATGGTAGACATATAATGTCAAATTAGTATAATGGACCACATGCTTTCCTATGCATTTGTCACTAATCCATAGACATTTTGAGAAGCATCAAGCATACTTGAGTGTGATAGGTCTATGTAAGAGGAATATGATTTCTTACTTAGAAATCAAATTTTGGATTCGACTTCACTTCCTAAGGGAAGGAAGATGTTTGAAGTAAGTGGGTATAGCAGACCAAGTGTAATAACCCATTCAAAATTATTACTTAAATAATATTATTGTAAATGACACATGAATATAATCCAAATTAAAAAGATAACTAGTGGCTAAAGTTAATCATAGCTACACATATCCATTTAAAATGAGTGAAAGATTTATATATTCACTTCAAAAGTCAAATTACAATATTAGTTTTGACTTGGCTCCTAAAGCCCAAAAGTGTTTACATTATACACTTTTCATCAAGTACATGGATGAATTGCATAAACTTACATCATAGACTTTAATAGTATTGTGAACAACTAAGGTTCTTCTTTGTCGCTCACCTCCATTGGTGGATGAAAACATGGTTGAAGCGCTTTACCGCCCAACCACAAAGCTTACGCTTCCCTGGTATTCTTCTGACTTTAAGAATTCCCAACTCTACACAAAAATTTTAGCAAGAGAACAATCTACAAGGTGGAATCTAGTGCGTAAACCATACATCAACATGCAATTTCTATCTACAAGTTAGAAAAGAAAATGCAAGATCTATGCTAGGAACAATAGAGAGTGAGATCACAGAGTTCATACATACATAATGAACTAAATTACTTGGCCAAGAATAATAAATGTGTAGTAACAACAACAAACAATAGGTTCTGGTAAAGTAAACCTATACTCTCTGAAATCTATTTTGGCACTCGCCCCAAAAAGTAACTTTCTACTAAACATCACATAACAGCTATCTACCCTCTAGCAGCATCTACCCTGAGGTGTTGTAGTCAACTAAGGTATCATTGTTCCATTTAGAATATTCTTTCTCTCATGTTTCAATAGAAGATCTAGATTCTATTATAACTCTCTAATAGAAATGAGATTTTATAAATCAAAAGAGATTCTACAATCAGTCATATCATTCTTATGACTAATATATACTTTTCATCATAAACATTTTGTATTTAAAAATGTACTAAAAACAAAAGAAGGTATGTCACAAGTATGTGTATGTACATAGATGAAGTCTATGTGCATACACATATATGTGCCTACTAATGTTAAAGTTTATGCATACATTGTGAAATAATCATTAATTCAAATTGCAATCTTAAAATAGTATTCCATTTGAGATTTCTTGTCAAAAATAAAGAATCAAAACAAGTCTATGCTAACACTTTCACACTTACTATTATTGCATTCTTAAAATTGTGGTATTCTAAACATTGTTTACATAAGAAAATTTATTGTTTAAGCAGAATAAGTATTGTTTCTACTAAACAATTATAAAATAAGTTGTTTACATATGAATGTTCATTGTTTAAACAAAACAAGTACTATTTCCAACTAAATAGTCATAAAACAAGTTGTTTACATATGGAAATTCATTGTTTGAACATAATAAGTATTGTTTCCTACTAAACAGTTATACAACAAGTTGTTACATACTAAATAGTTTATTGAGCAAAGATAACTTTCAACAAAATAGTGTCGTTTGCAAAAGAATAACCACTGTTTACATCAACATATTGTTGTTTCAGACTAACAGTTACATTAAAAGAAAAATAATGTCATTTACTTTGTTTGTTGATCTCAAGCTACTCACATGCTAAAAGGTCACCTTACAAGTTAAATGTTCTCTGTTTTACAACAAAATGAGTTTTCCCCTAAAATCAAACAATCAAATAGCCTAGTTTCATACGTAAGGACAAAATGTCTATTATTCAATTCTTGAACACTTTCATCACTGGAAGCAACTTAATAGTTTTAAGAGAACTATGTTTGACATGTTTGTCGATGAAATTCTTGAGCAAATATTTCTTTCAAGCTACAACAAAACAAACTACGATTGCTCTGGATCGACCAATCTCAATGGTCGGGTATCTTCTTTCTAAGCATCAAAGACATATATTGAAATCGCCCAAGAGGGCTTACTGTTTTATACCATGCATGCAACATTACTAACATGCAAACTTTTATCCATACAATTTACACATTCAGGGGTTATCCCATCTATAATAAGATCGAACCAAGCTAGGCTTGGTGTTTCTCTAACATAGAAACCTTTCCATCATTCCTATTGAATAGGTTCAGCTTCCCATTCAAAGACATTATACATATATGCAAAGCTCTAAGAGCTTTTATTTCAATCCTTATTACAAGTATCAAACCATCGATATTAAGCATTAGAGACATTACAAATAAAATGCAGAGAAACATGCCTTTCCCACAAGATCGAAATCGATCCTTCTCAAGGAATAGATTTACAAACATATAGTAAATCGGATAATTTTCGATAGCCTGCATAAGGTAAGCATTTTTATGGAACAAAAAGGGAATAGGTCAAGCCGTTGGAGGCTCTCAGCATCAGCTTGGCTCTGTATGATAGCCAAGAAGGCTCTAGATTATGTCAGTTTCTACACTGTGCAGGCTGTAGGCCATGCACCCTTCATGAGGTGGTGGTAATTGATATATATACATACTCATACATTCGGCTTCAAGCCTATTCACATACAAAAAAATGACCTGATTTTCATGATGCCATGATAACACTTGAACAAAATGAAGGAAAAACTTCTCGCATGATTCATTATTAGCAATAAAGCTAAGTTTATGCAAAAATTATGGAGATCAAATTACCTCCCAATCGAACTATGATGTCATTTTCCATAGATTTTTCTAGACTTTAGTTTGACCTTGTTGTTTCCTTATGAATTCTCTAGATACTTTCTTATTTTCTCTGTTGTTTTTTTCCTAGGTTCTCTTTCAACAATAAAATAGAAACAACATTTGTTTTGCATGCTTACTGGGGCGATGATGTTATGGCCATGCCACCAGCTTCAAATTTGAAAATTGTCTTTATGACTTCAGTAGGCCACGTCCATTGTGGATTTTCCTTGAGATTCTTCATTGATTTTTCACATTCTGATTCATAATGTATGGATTATCAACTTGAATTCAATATAAATTTGAATATATATGTACGTATGTATATGGATGTATGTATGTATGTCTTCGATTTACATACATGTATATATGTATATATATATATATGCATTCATATACATGTTGCTTGTTTTGGAATGGCTTATAGGTTTCATACACCATCATTTAAAGTAAATAACTTGAATTTTCACTTCGAGCATCTATATATACATATATCTATACTAAATTTTTTTTATTTTTTTTACAATGCTCGCTTTCATTTCCTTCAATCACAAAGTTTGAATAAGCAATTTAATCTATCAACCATTCATTTTCAAGCATTGAAACAATTCAAGTCAGGAAAATTATGTTCTCTTATACATGCAAATCAGTTCAAATGCAAGTCATCATGCCATTTGTGGTGTGTGCACCCAAATTCCAACTAGCTTACCATTCGATCCGACTAAACAGTCCTACTTCAACCGTGTTCTCATCCTTCAACCTGTTACCCTGCAACTGCACACACTTGCACTTGTAAATTGATTAGTAACGTTCAATTCATGGTAACATTTTTTTTTTTCCAAGAGTTTGCAAAGTCAACATCAGTCAACTTCTTTCATTCATTTTTTAAAAATTCCAAAATTTCCATTTAATATTTAATTGAATTTCTTCAATAATTCAAATTTCCGTATTTAATAAATATGCAATATAATTGGGTTATGACATCCTTCCCCTCTTGGAAGAGACATCGTCCTGATATCTAATAAGTTGAATAAAGGAACACCATATCAAATTTTGAACATTCATGTCTATTTCAACATCTCATCAAAATATATATGTCTATTTCAACATCTCATCAAATTATATATGTCTATTTCAACATCTCTTAAAGAATATATATATTTCTATTTCAACATCTCATCAAGAATATATGTCCATTTCAACATCACATCAAAAATATGTCTATTTCAACATCAAATAAAAAATTTGTCTATTTCAACATCACATAAAAAATTTATGTCTATTTCAACATCACATAAAAAATATATGTCTATTTCAACATCACATCAAAAATTTATGTCTATTTCAACATCGGAATTTTAAAGCATGGAATATCGTAATATCTCAATCCAAAAAATTTCAAACAAAATTATTGAGTTTCTTGATCAAGAAAGTAAATGTGGAAAGGAGAATTTTGTTTCTTCCACATCCTCCCAAGTAGCACTGTCCTCTGAGTATTGGTCCCATTGGACCTTAAACTGAGCAATATCTCTGCCATGTAACACAATGTTGCATCTATCCAAGATTCTAACGGGCTCCACAAGTACCACTCCTGGATCCTATACTTGCAAGGATTGCCAACCAAGCATATGAGCCACATTAGGATGGTATGGCTTAAGCAAGGAAACATGAAACACATTATGAAGTCGAGCCAAAGTAGGTGGTAGAGCTAGTCTATAAGCAACTAGGATAATCACTTCCAAGACTTCAAATGGTCCCACATATCTTGGGGCCAACTTGGAAGAATTTTAAAAAGCAATAGAACTTTTATGAGGCTTGACTCTCAAGAAAACTTTATCCCCTGTTGTGAACTATCTAAGAGTTCGGTTCTTGTCGGCATAACTCTTTTGTCAGTCTGCCACCTCTTTCAATCTGCTCTTAATGACCCTCATTTTTTCTTCTATTTCCTTAAGCATTTTAGGTCCTACTATGATCTTATCCTCCAATTTATCCCAATTGGTGGGGGTACGAAACTTCCGCCCATACAAGTCTTCAAATGGTGTCATGCCTAAGGATGTATGATAGGAGTTGTTGTAAGCAAATTCAACCAAAGGAAAATATTCTTCCAACCTATACTATTAGTCCATACAATACATTCAGAGGAGATCTTCAACTACCTGATTCACCCTCTCTGTCTGCTTGTTAGTCTAAGGATGATAAGCCAAGCTTAAATTCAATTTGGTTCCCAATGCAACATTCAAGGTTGTCCAAAACCTTGAGGTCATCCTTGTGTCCCTATCAAAAATGATAGTCTTTGGCACTCCATGCAAGTGGAAGATCTCTTAGACAAATTTCTTAGTCAGGGTTAACGATCTATCCTTAAGGTTTCTTAGAATGAAGTGTGCAACCTTAGTCAACTTATCAATCACGATCAAGATAACATCATGCTTGTTCTTTCTCAATGACAACCCCTGTAAAAAATCCATGCTAATCACCTGCCACTTATACTCAGGTATGTCATGTGGGTACAATAACCCAGTTAGGTGTGCATGCTCAGCCTTGACTCACTGGCACTCCAAGAATTTGGCTACATACTCCACTACATCCTTCTTGAGTTTAGGCCAAAAATACAGTCTTCAACTCTGTGATCATCTTGGATACTCCGAGGTGTCCTAAATAAGGTGCATTGTGAACTTCTTCTAAAACCAACTTCCTTAGCTCTCCAGAGTCAAGAATATACATTCTTCTTTGGTATCTCAAAATACCATCTGGTTCAATCTCATAACCATCGAACTAATGATCCGAAGGATTTACTAATAGGGTGCTCTTCACTCTCTCATATTGCTCATCCCCTGGCAAATTTTGTATCACTTGTTACCTCAAGTTAGACCTTGTTGAGATCATGGTTGTCATATGTCTTCATTTACTAAGAGCATCAACCACTATGTTCTCTTTCCCTTTTATATATTCAATTCAAAAGTCATACTTGCTAAGGAATTCCAACCACGTTCATTGTCGTGCATTAAGGTTTGGCTAGGTAAATATGTATCTCAATCTTAAGTGGTCTATCTTGAGTTCAAATGGCTTTTCCAAAATATAATGCCTCCACATTTGTAAGGTGTGAACTATGGCCACTAATTCTAAATCATGAGGCATGTAGTTCACTTTTTGTTGCTTGAGCTTCCTTGATTCATATGCTACCACTTGTCCGTCTTGTATTTATAATGCTCCCAATCCCTCTCCTAAAGCATTTTTTATTACTAGGAATCTCACATTAGGGTCAGGGATAGTCAGTACTGGTGCTACCATGAGTCTCTCCTTCAGGAGTTGGAATGCCTACTCACATTTCTCGGTTGATTCAAACCATGTTCCCTTCCTTTAGAGTGAGGTAATAGGAGATGCAATCTAGGAGACCCCTTGCACAAAATTCCTATAGTATCCTGTGAGGCCTGTGAAGCTACGAAATTTTGACACATTTTGCTCGGCACTGACCATTCCACAATCGCCTTGATCTTCTTGAGGTATACAGAGACTCCTTCAACTAAAATAATATGGCCCAAATAGTGCACTTTTTCCTGATGGAATGAACACTTGGACAACTTCCCAAAGATTTTCCTTTCTCTTAATCACTAAAAAACTATCCTCATATGTCTATCATGCTCTTCGACAGTCTTTTAATAGACTAGAATGTTGTTAATGAAAATCAAAATGAAGTCATCCAAGAATCCTTTGAATACACTATTCATGAGGTTCATAAAGGTTGTTGGTGCATTAGTCAAACCAAAAAGGTACAACAATGAACTCATAATGCCCATACTGAGTTCTAAATGCAGTCTTAAAAATATCTTCTTCGTTAATTCGTAATTGATGGTACTCTGACCTGAGATCAATTTTGGAGAACATCGTTGCTCCCTTCATTTGATCAAATAGTTCATCAATCCTCAGAAGTGGATACTGGTTCTTGATGGTAACTTTGTTCAACATTCGATAATCTATACATAGACACAAAGTTCCATCCTTCTTTTTCACAAAAATAGCCGACGCTCCCCAAGGAGACACACTAGGTTTATAAGTCCCTTATCCAACAATTCCATTAACTGGGCCTTCAACTCATAAAGTTTTGTAGTAGTCATCTGATAAGGTGCTTTGGATTGAGGCTCAAATCTTGGAACTAGGTCGATAGAAAAATTAAATTTCCGCTTAGAAAGGCAATTTTGTAAGTTCTTTAGGGAATACGTCTTGGAACTCCTTGAGAATAGGATAGTCATCTAAATACAACTCCTTAGTGTCAAGATTACTGACATGCACTACATAAATTGCATACCCCTTTCAAAGAGCCTTCTTAAGTTGCATCGCAGAAATCTGTCTAAGCTCTAAGGGTCTCTACATTCCACAGACCTCAATTGGGTTTCCATAATCATCCAGACAGTTGACCACCTTATCCTCACAGTTCACTATAGCCTTATGCTTGGTTAGCCAATTTATTCCCAAAATTACATCATATGAGCCTAAGGGTGCCACATACGAGTTGACCTGAGTTTGAAAGGTTGAAAGCTCTAACTCACTACAAAAGAGACAAGTATCTACCCTCCACTTTGCTCGATTACCATATTGGACTGTCCATGAATTTGTCATGTATCCAAGTCTAATGGGTATCTTGGATATTATCCTAGGATCTATAAAACATTTAGTAGCTCTAGTATCAATTAAGATAGAGACAGATTAGCCATAGAGCTTACCCGTTAGCTAAATTGGCGAAGACTGATATTCTGCCTATCTGTTATCCACTGCAACATGGGTCTGGTGATTCTGTTGGTACCTTCCTTCCTTCCACAACTTCAACCGCTGAGGAAAATTTGAGGCATAATGGTCACCTCCACAAGTATAACATTCATCTTGAGGCCCTTTGTGACCTCTTGGATTGTCCTCTCTAAAGCCCTTTTGCTTATGGTCGTCCTTCTGCTTGCCTTTATTTGCTTTCTTGTTCTTTCCACCATTACTATCTTCACCCTTCTCCTGTGACTCACTTCCCCTCTTGATATTATGGATCTGATGGCTCTTGTCTCCCTTATAAAATTTCTTCTTCCTATACCAATACTTAGAACTTGAGTCACAATGAAGATTGGAGAGTAGTTGCAACTTCTGTTCCTATTTAGTGGATTTTTGGAAGACTTCATTCATGGTTTGAGGTTCGTGCATATCCACTTCAGCTCCTATGTGAGGTCTAAGTCCCACTATAATTTTTGAATATAGAACCATTCATCTCCCTGATACTGGGGAACATATTTCAACAAGTTGGTGAACTTTTCCCAATACTGAATCATAGTCATATTTCCCTAGGTTAAGTTTTGAAACTTTATCACTTTCTTGTCAAAGTAAAGTTATGGTAACCATCTCTTCCTAAAGGCTTGGAGGAAGAGTTCACATGTGATCTCGATAGGTTGAAGATTTCATTCTAACTTCTCATTATCCCACCAAGTCGCTGCTTCACCTGAGAGTTGATATGTAGCCCATGTTGCCTTGGTTTGTTCAGAAAGGTTATGGAGCCCAAAGTATTTTTCCAATTCTATAATCCAAGCCTTAGCTCTGACTCTGATAGCCTTACCATTGAACTTGGGTGGTGCTACTCTTTTGAGGTCTTTCCCAAGCTCTTCCTCAATTTTCCCTCGTGGACCTGCCCCTGGACCACCATCTCCTTGATTGCCTTCTGCATTCCCGTGGTCCCGATCCTCACATGCCACTCAGACTTCTTACTCTGTATGATCCATGAGAGACTCTTGTCAGTTTAGAAGCTCTAGAATTTGCTCCAGTCTCTTGTTTGGTTTGTTATTAGAACCACTACGACCCCCGTCTTGCTTGGTGGTCACCATGACATCTCACACTTATCTTGCAACATAGTCAAACTTTTTCGCATCTCAACATCAGGTTCTATGAATAAATGTTCTTATGCTACATCATATAATTTTCATATGCATACATCCCTCAATATAGAAGACACACATTCATACATAACACACATATTTTAGAGTCTCTTGTTAGAGTAATAGGTTAATTACTTAATTAATTTAATCATGTTGATTAATTAATTAAGTCATCTTTACTTTAGTTTTTCACTTAAGCTAAACTTAGGCCCGTTAATAATTAAATAATTATTAATTCTTAATTCTTAATTACTCACCTTTAGGGTTTTGATCTCCTTTCATAAGGATTGATCTTATTATAATTAATCCAATTCTTGTTTTATGCATTTTTGTTTCATGGGAAAGCAGAGTACTATTCTTGTGTTTTTGGTATCTCTTCTTTGTGACAGGTTATTTGCTTGCAGGTGTTCACTGGGTTCTATGAGGTTGTATTTCTCAACTTCAAAATGGTATCAGAGCCTCAAATGGACGTGTCAACTGAGGCTGATTTTCATCCAAATAGGACCATAACCCCTTAGATATGAGAAGTGTTGTCATATGTGTCTTCTAGGTATGATAATTATGTGGGGAAAGACGGTCAACTTTTGAGGTATCCGCCATGATGTTTGATTTTTGAAATGTTTTTAAAAGAAGAGTTTTATGGTTTTTGATGTGCATATACAGAAAACAAGAAAAAAAATCCCCCACAACACAAAAAACCAAACCCCAGTACAATTTTGAAAGCTAGAAAGTGTGAAAAAGCAAAAATCACTTCAGAAAATTCTCTATGTACCTGGTAAATTTTCTGATGAAATAAAATTCATATTTGAAAAGAGCATTCGAACGCCTTTCCAATGCCTATTCGTTTTTGAAAAATGGAGTTTATATGCAAAAGTTACGGCCCTAGAAGTACAAAATAGAAGAGTTGTCTTCAACTGACTGTATAATTTTTTTGGTAAAAAATCAGAAAAAAGAACCTCCAGATCTGGAATAGGCTCGGAACCATCTTTTCGACAATATAAAGTTTTTGAAAAACGGAGTTTGTATGCCCGAGATATACCCAATTTTGTGAAAGGTGCACAATTAGCCTTCTAAAACCAAATAGAGGGATTAAAATTTTGGCCCCTGGACATATGGGCACCCAGTTTTTGGATTTGGGGGCTGGAGCTTCAAAGATTCTACAGAATATGCTATTTTCATGTTATAAAAAGTGGAGCAAGTTTTTTTTTTATTTAAAAATTCTTTCAAAGATTAAAGGCATTAAAATGTCTTCAAATTTATTTTTTAAACCCAATGTGAACTTTTTTGAACCAAAAATTCAATGGTGTTGCAAAAAGGTGTACATATTCTGTACCATTGTATGGATATTTAACCTCGTAAACCATGCCTCCAAAAAATTCGCCTCCAAAATTTTTTCTCAGATTTTCGCGAAACAACATTCGATCTTTAGGTTTTTGGCCACTTCAGACGCAATGGCATTGTCCGTTTTTGCTGAAAATGCCTTGATTTTTCACCCACCTCCAAATCTAGCAAAAAAACTACTGTATCTTCAAACCCTCGTAGATCTAACGCCGTGAATCCAAATTTGACGAAACAAAGGTCAATCTTGATTGATTCGAGCATTCCAAATGCAACGGTGAGGTCCAATTTGACTCAAGAGCTTCAAATCTGCCACTTCCTGTTTGTTTTTTTGACTCCTGTGGAGGCTTGGACCCATGTCAAGCCTAATGTTTCTACATTTCGAGTTTTTGGTAGTGAGGCTTGGGCATTTATTCCTTATGCTCAGCGGAAAGCTATGGAGAAGAAAATCCAACCACTCATATTTGTTGGCTACTGTGAGGATGTAAGGCATATAGGTTGTTTGATCCTGATTCCAGAGAGGTCTTATTTCGGTGAGATGTCCAGTTTGATGAGCGCTTTCCTCTAATGGATTCTTCATCACCAGCTTCTCCCTCACTACCTACTCCTCTCTCTTCATCTCTTGAGGATGATGTAGATGATGATCCACCATCCTCACCACCACTAGATACATAACATTTTCCCAAGTGGGCCTGCTTTACTATAGAGGAAACTGGATCTTTGGCAGGTGATCCTTCAGATTCCTACCGTACACGTGCACATACATCAAGTGCTAGTCTTTTGATTCATGCCATTTCAGATGATCCTCGGAGGTTTTCAAAGGTGACAGGTCACCCTAAGTGGGATGGGGCTATGGAGGAGTATTCTTCTTTGATGAAGAATAATACTTGGGATCTTTGTCATCTTCCTAAGGGAAGAAAGTTGGTTCGATGCAAGTGGGTGTACCATACCAAGTTTTATGCAGATGGTTCGATAGATAAGTACAAAGCACATCTTGTTGTGAAGGGTTTTTCTCAAGTTGAGGGTATTGATTACTCTGAGACCTTTTCTCCTGTTGCCAAGATGAATTCTATTCGCTTTGTACTATCACTAGCAGCTTCATAGGGATGGACACTTTTTCAGATGGATGTGAAGAGTTCCTTCTTGCATGGGGACCTACATGAGGAGATCTATATGGAGTAGCCTCAAGGTTTTGTGCAGGATTCTTCCTTGGTTTTCAGACTTTGGCATTCATTATATGGTCTCAAACAAGCCCCTTGGGTTTGGTATGAGAAGATGGACTCTTTCCTACTTTCCTCTCACTTCACACGCTGTCATTCCAATCCCACAATGTACATTCAATGTCAGGAGGGTGATCTTTTGATTCTTGTGCTATATGTTGATGATCTCATTGTTACAAGTAGCTCATCCTCCATGATTCAAAGTGTTCAGAGAGCTTTGATGGAGCAGTTTGAGATGACAGATCTCGGTCTTCTACACTATTTTTTGGGTCTACAGGTTATTTAGTCTTTGGATGGGATTTCCATATTTTAGTAGAAGTATGCTCTTGATATGCTCCAGCGATTTGGCATGCTTGATTGTAAGCCTTTCCCCTCACCATTTCAGTCAAGTGTTGTTATGTCTTCCACTTGTTCTACTCCTTCAGTAGATTCTACTTTATACCGACAATTGGTTGGTAGCTTGTTGTACCTGACACATTTGTGTCCTGACCTTTCCTTTGTGGTTGGCCTTGTCTCTTGATTCTCACATGATCCACATGAGAGCCATTGGAAAGCTACCAAACATATCTTGAGGTAAATTCAAGGCACCACACAGTATGGCATTCACTACACATTAGGAGCCCCTCACATTGTTGACTTCACTGACTCAGATTGGGCTAGTGATGTCAATGATTGGAAGTTCACTTCTGACTTTGTTTTTTGCCTTAGTTCTAGTCCTATCACTCGGTCTTGCAAGAATCAATCTACTATTGCATTATCATCTACAGAGGCTGAGTACTGAGCAATGGTGTTAGCTAGTCAAGAGATTTTATGGCTTCGGCAATTGATGACAGAGTTTGGGTTTCCTCCTGATAGTCCCACTATTCTTTGGTGTGACAATCGAAGTGCTATACACATTTCCCGAAATCCAGTGGAACATCAGTAGATGAAGCACATTGAGATCCACATGCACTTCTTTAGACAGTTGATTCAGGATGGTTCTCTCATCTTGGAGTACCTTCCTACTGAGGCACAGGTTGTAGACATCTTCACAAAACCTTTCACATCACCACACTATCTTTAGTTGCAATCGATGCTTGGGGTGAAGGAAGTTGTCCTTGGGGGGTCTTTGTGAGGCCTTCCTTCATGTTTTTTTTAGCATGCTTTTCATCTCTTTTGGAGTAGAGTTTTTCTCATGATGTTTTCTCTATTTTCTTCGCTTTACAGAGATTTGGTTGTATTTGGGTACCTCATTTGGTCTTGTTGTCAGGACCCATCTTTGCTTTCATGCATTACTTCCTTAGTAGTTTTAGCTTCTCCCTAAGTTCATATTAAGGGGGGTGTTAGATTAATAGGTTAATTACTTAATTAATTTAATCATGTTGATTAATTAATTAAGTCATCTTTACTTTAGTTTTTCACTTAAGCTAAACTTAGGCCGATTAATAATTAATTAATTATTAATTACTCACCTTTAGGGTTTTGATCTCCTTTCATAAGGATTGATCTTATTATAATTAATTCAATTCTTTTTTATGCATTTTTGCTTCACGGGCAAGCAAAGCACTATTCTTGTGTTTTTGGTCTCTCTTCTCTATGACAGGTTATTTGCTTGTAGGTGTTCACTGGGTTCTGTGAGGTTGTATTTCTCAACTTCAACATCTATTATTGAACATACCAAAAAAATATCATTTGATTTTATTTATATTTAAGGTGAGTTAATAGAACCTTATTTACAATAGAATTCAAGTTACATCATTTTGATTTCTCGGCATCAGATAGAGGGAATTCCTCTAGATCATCATCTGAGATTACTTCGAACTTTACAGATTAGGATGGTTGACCGCGCAAGCTCTCTTTTTCCTCTTTAATCAACAAGGGTGCATTGGGTGCACACCCTAGATGCCATTCCTAGATTGTGGAAGGATTTTTGATCTTAGGTGTTCGCCTCTCCTCAATCTTCAAGCCTCTCTCTAGCTTGAGTCGTGTAAGAGCTTGAGCTAGAGTTTCGTCATCAAGAATTTCTGATTAAACATTCGTCTTGGCGTTTCCTTCCTTTAAGTCATCCTTATGTGAGGTTCTAACAGTTTTCCCTTTCCTTCATCTTGCCTTTGACCTTCCCATTCCTGCATTCAATTCAAGTTTGGTCAATTCTCAAGACATCCAATTTTTGGGTCAAGGGTCAACTACCCTAGTCAACTATGGTAGACTAAAAAGGCCTAGAGTTGAACCCTAAGCTTTGATACCAAATGTAATGACCCATTCAAAATTATTACTTAAATAATGTTATTGTAAATGATACATGAATATACTCCAAATTAAAAAGACATAACTAGTGGCTAAAGTCAATCATAGCTACACATGTCCATTTAAAATGAGTCAAAGATTTATATATTCACTTCAAAAGTTAAATTACAATATCAGGTTTGACTTGGCTCCTAAAGCCCCAAAGTATTGACATTGTACACTTTTCATCAAGTACATGGATGAATTACATCAAGTTACATCATAGAATTTAATAGTCTTGTGAACAACTAAGGTTCTTTTTTGATGTTCGCCTCCACTGGTGGATGACAACATGGTTGAAGTGCTTTATCGCCCAACCACAAAGCTTACGCTTCCTCAGTATTCTTCCGACTTGAAGAATGCCCGACCCTACACATAAATTTTAGCAAGAGAACAATCTACAAGGTGGAATTTGGTGCATGCCCATACATCAACATGCAATTTCTATCTACAAGTTAGAAAATAAAATGTAAGATCTATGCTAGGAAGGGCAGAGATTGAGATCACAAAGTTCATACATACATAATGAACTAAATTGCTTGGCCAAGCATAATAAATGTGTTGCAAAAACAACAAACAATAGGTTCTGGTAAAGCAAACCTATACTCTTTGAACTCCATTTCGGCACCCATCCCGAAAGGTAACTTTCTACTAAACTCACATAACAACTATCTACCCTCTAGCAGCATCTATCCTAAGGTGTTGTAGTCAACTAAGGTATCACTATTCCATTTAGAATATTCTTTCTCTCATGTTTGAATAGAAAATTCAAATTCTATTTTAAATCTCTAACAAAATTCCGATTTTATAAATCAAAAGAGTAATTCTACAATCAGTCATATCATTCTTATGACTATTATATACTTTTCATCATAAGCATTTTACATTTAAAAATGTACTAAAAAAGAAGAAGGTATGTCACAAGTATGTGTATGTACATAGACGAAATCTATGTGCATACACATATATGTGCCTACTAATGTTAAATTTTGTGCATACATTCTAAAATAATCATTAATTCAAATTGTAATCTTAAAATAGTATTCCATTTGACATTTCTTGTCACAAATAAAGAATCAGAATAAGTCTATGTTAACAGTTTCACACTTACTGTTATTGCATTCTTACAACTGTGGTATTCTAAACATTGTTGTTTACATAAGAAAATTCACTGTTTAAACAGAATAAGTAATGTTTCCTACTAAATAGTTACAAAATAAGTTGTTTACATATGAACATTTATTGTTTAAAAAGAATAAGTATTGTTTCCTACTAAACAATCATAAAATAAATTGTTTACATATGAACATTCATTGTTTGAACAGAATAAGTATTTTTTCCTACTAAACAGTTATACAACAAGTTGTTTACATACTAAATAGTTTATTGAGCAAAGATAACTTTCAACAAAATAGTGTTGGTTGTAAAAGAACAACCACCGTTTACATCAACATATTGTTGTTTCAGACTAACAATTACATTTAAAGACAAATAATGTTGTTTACTCTGTTTGTTGATCTCAAGTTGCTCACATGCTAAAAGGTCACCTTACAAGTTAAATGTTCTTTTTTTACAATAGAATGAGTTTTCCCCTGAAATCAAACAATCAAATAGCCCAGTTTCATACATAAGGACAAAATGTCTATTATTCAATTCTTGAACACTTTCATCACTGGGAGCAACTTAATAGTATTAAGAGAACTATGTTTGATATGTTTGTCGATGAAATTCTTGAGAAAATATTTATGTCAAAGAAAACTTAGAAGCTTTAGGTTCAAACCAGACTCATGCCTTTTCAGGATGCAACAAAACAAACTACAGTTGCTCTGGATCGACTGATCTAAATAGTCGGGTATCTTCTTCTAAGCATCAAAGACATATATTGAAATCACCCAAGAGGGCTTACTGTTTTATACCATGCATGGAAAATTACTAACATGCAAACTTTCATCCATACAATTTACACATTTAGGGGTCATCCCATCTATAATAAGATTGAACCAAGCTAGGCTTGGTGTTCCTCTAACATAGAAACATTTCCATCATTCCTACCAAATGGGGTCGGCTTCCCATTCAAAGACATTATACAAATATGAAAAGCTCTAAGATCTTCTATTCAAGCCTTATTACAAGTATCAAACGATCAATATTAAGCATTAGAGACATTACAAATAAAATGTAGAGAAACATGCCCTTCCCATAGGATCGAAATCGATCCTTCTCAAAGAATAGATTTACAAACATACAGTAAATCAGATAATTTTTTATAGCCTACATAAGGCTAAGCATTTTTATGCAACAAAAAGGGGGTAGGCCGAGCCATTAGAGGCTTTTGAGCATCGGCTTGGCTCTGTATGATAGCCACGAAGGCTCTAGATTATGTTAGTTTCTACACTGTGCAGGTTGTAGGCCATGCACCCTTCATGAGGTGGTGGTAATAGATATGTATATATACTCATACATTCAGCTTCAAGCCAATTCACATACAAAACAACGACCTCATTTTCATGATGCTATGATAACACTTGAACAAAATGAAGGAAAAACTTCTCGCATGATTCATTACTAGCAATAAAGCTAAGTCTATGCAAAAATTATGGAGATCGAATTACCTCCCAATCGAACTATGATGTCGTTTTTCTACATATTTTTCCAAAATTTTGTTTGAGCCTGTTGTTTCCTTACGAATTCTCTAGATAATTTCTTCTTTTCTTTGCATTTTTTTGCTCGAGTTCTCTTTCAACAATAAAATAGAAACAACACTGTTTTTGCATGCTTATTGGGACAATGGAATTATGGCCATGCCACCAACTTCTAATTTTGAAAATTGTCTTTATGACTTCGGCAGGCCACATCCATCATGGATTTTCCTTGAGATTCTTCATTGATTTTTCACAATCCAATTCATAATGTATCGGTTATCAACTTGAATTCAATATAAATTTGAATATATATTTGTACGTATGTATATGTATGTATATATATATATATACATATATATATATACATATATATATATACATATATATATACATATATATATACATATATATATATATACATATATATATACATATATATATATATACATATATATACATATATATATATATATATATATATGTATATATATGTATATATATATGTGTATATATACATATATATGTATATCTATATGCATTTAAATGATTTCATTCACACTTACCAAGCATTTGAATAATGTATATATATTTATATGTATATATTTATACACACATATGTGTGTGTATGTATGTGTTCGATTTACATACATGTATATATGTATATATATATATATATGTTAGTGTAATTAATTAATTAATTATTACACTAGCATAAGTTAACTTAGGTCTTGCATTTAATTAATTAAGTCTTAGGTTGCATTATTAGATAAATCATAAATAAATGGGATAATATTCCCTTCCTTGTTTGGTGGGATAAGATTCCTTCTAGAAGATGAGTTGTCCTTCTAGAACTTATCTCAACATTTAATAATCATCTAGATAGGGTTCACATGTTGTCACATGTTATTAGATAATGACACATGGAAACATCTCATGCATCTTAGGTTTTCCTTCTTGCCTCTATAATCAGGCATGTTGCTCATTTGTAACATATCATATCAATCATATTATCAATATAGAGTCTTTAATCAACATTCCATTGTTGCAACACTTCTCTTTGTAGTTGATTATCTTTCATGGCTAAAGTCCTTCATTGAAGATTTTGGAGCTTTAGGGGCTGTGCAATTCATAATCTCAACATGGTATCAGAGCTAGTCCATTGAAACATCAACCCTTGATCCAGGGAGTTGGAGTACAAGATTCTTGCAGGCTTGGAGTTTATGTTGCAGGCTAGTTGGTTCTACCCGGGAGCCAAGCTGATTTCTGGTGTAGATCAGGCTCTCTCTTACCTCTCCATTGCATCCAGAAGGCCTTAAAACCCATAGATTGCCTGTTCATTTGTCAAAATCAGAGTAGTTTCAACCGAGAGCCTTTGAGGTACAATCTAGGGTTTGTATTTTTTGTACAAATCCGTACACATTTGTAGGAAAAAATCTTCCCTCTCAGTCCTCCATCAAGGCAAATTTTTTTTAGAAAAATCAAAAAAATATTTGGCTATTTTGGGCAAATTTTTTCTATAGTATCGACAAAAATCTCATTGCAGTAATCGACCTGCAATAATATTACAGGGTCGGCATAATATATTTCCTCTACGCATATTATTTTGGGGTTAATTTTTTATTCCGTCGGCATTCATATTTTTAATCGGCATTTATTTTTTAATTTTTGAATTGCAAATAAATTGCAATATTCAAAATTAGAGGTCTCGTCGTCGGTCTGCAGACTCCGACCAACCTGTGTCACCTGTCGTCGACATCGCCCACCTCACCAGCCGTTGACTTCCTGGTGACCACCATTCACCATCGGCCACCAATCTCCAACCTCTCGACCGCTGTCTCCACCCTAGCCCCAGTCCCATCGGTAACCGGGGGCTCCGCCAATCTCCGTAGCGGTGCCACCATCCATCCCGGCTGCGCCACCGGTTGCCACTCTGCCGCCACCCTATCCGGTGGCAGGTATTTTTTTTAAACTGCCGATAGCCCCACGATCATATCAGAGACTGGGGACCAAATTTTTTTTCCCTTAGGTGCTATATTCTTGTGCCTGTTTAGCCAGTGCAAATCAAATTACAGTTTTTTCCGAGGGCCATATCTTCATGCCACGATATCAAAAATTTGCAAACGAGATATCGACAGAAAGAGAATTCAAAACACTATCGAGTGGTGCCATCCATTTTGCAGTATTTTTCTGCTATAAATTTCTAAATTCAACTAAATTCAACTCTCCATTTTGGACTCAGAGGCGCATATCTTCGCATCAGATTGTCAGTTTTTGGTGATTCCAGCGGCATTCAGGAGATATTTTAGTGCTTTTTTTCATCAGTCCAGTCATCTTCTTTGGTTTCAGCTCTAGGTATCTTTTATTGGTTTTTTGCAATTTGGTGCATTTTCCTTATTCCTGAGACATCCTAAAGCTTGAAGAAGAATTTCTTGATCTTGGAGGCATATTTTCAGTTGCATATCTATTTGGAAGTCTTTATTTGTTGTTGAAGGTCAGTGTCTTTGATTTTTGTGGAGAAATTTCATTATGGGGCTTGCATATTACTCTCCTTCTTTGGTTATGTTGCACAAGGGTAACTATTCACAATGGCGAGATGGGATCTGCCACCATCTTCATTCACTTGATTTGTTGCCACATCTATTTGGTATAGTTCCTCATCTGAGTGAAGGCATTCATGAATGTTCTTGGAGTTGCAGCAGATACACTGTTTTGGAAATCATTGAGATGCAAGTTGATTGTGATGTTTTGAGTTCTATTGATAATTGTGATTGTCCTCACATTCCTTGGACTAAGCTTTGGGAGCTATACAGAGATTTAGACACTCCACCATTCCCCGATGGTCATGGTTCAGAATGTCATTCTTCATATCAGGTTCCCCACGATGATATTGTTGTACAACAGGTTGATTGCCTTGATCTTTCTGAAGAGGTTGACAAGGTTGCTTCAAGTGCTTCTTCTCCATCAAAGACAGTTGGTATCCCTTCACATTCAGTGATGCCTTGTCCAGAATCATTGATTGAGGCTTCCACTATCATCATTCATCAGGACACATTCAGTTTTTCAGACTTGCAATCACAGGATGGCTTCATTTTAGGTATCACTGACTTGGCTACTTCTACAGGTTTGGAGGACATTCTTGAGGGGATATCACTCCTCTATTCAGATTTGGCTTTGGAGAGTTGTTTTGAGTCTCCTCATTCCTTTGTCTCGACCTTGATTGGAGATCCAGAGACCATCTTGGAGGCACTTGGTTTCTCTTCAAAGATTTCATATCTGAGACTTCTTCCCTCTTACTCCTTTCAGGATTTGAGGTTTCTTTAGCATCCACCATTGGATTTTCTCCTTCTTAGTAGGAGATTTGTGGTTTGGACACCTTCGTTGCTTCAGACTTCCTTCAGTGGTTTTGAGGACACTTCATTTAGGGGGGCTATCAAGTCTCCATCACATCCATCATAACCATCACATCTTTGTCTTTGGATATTGTTCAACATCAAATTCTGCATTGTCCTGGTTTGTCACCCTCTTCATTGATTGTGGCAACTTCTTCAGGCAAGGAGACATTTGAGCCAAGTTCAGATACACCATCGTCATCCACCTTCATCCTTCCTTCCTTCAATTCCTATCCAGAATTGGAAGCATCTCTGCACTTGCACTTGGTTATGTTTCTTCTGAAAGGGAGACAAGTTGTTTGTCGACATTGGATCATGTTCTGTCTTTAGACACTTACCATTTCTGCAAGTGATCACATCTTTTGGGGGGGCTATTTAGTCTCTCTATATTGTATCCATGTGATGGATGGTGTACTTGGGGGGTATTTGGGAGTCCTCCATCCTTCCCATCCTATCTCACATTTTCTGCATTTTCATCTCCTTTTTGGAGAGGGGTTTTGTTCCCATTGGGTTTTCCCCTTTCTCCGGTTGTGGGATATTTTTACATCTTCATGTACATGGGTACCTAACATGGCCTCAGGGGACCCATCATCGATCATTGCTGCATAATCATTGCATTTTCCTCCCTAAGTTGAACTTATGGGGGTGTTAGTGTAATTAATTAATTAATTATTACACTAGCATAAGTTAACTTAGGTCTTGCATTTAATTAATTAAGTCCTAGGTTGCATTATTAGATAAATCATAAATAAATGGGATAATATTCCCTTCCTTGTTTGGTGGGATAAGATTCCTTCTAGAAGATGAGTTGTCCTTCTAGAACTTATCTCAACATTTAATAATCATCTAGATAGGGTTCACATGTTGTCACATGTTGTTAGATAATGACACATGGCAACATCTCATGCATCTTTGGTTTTCCTTCTTGCCTATATAATCAGGCATGTTGTTCATTTGTAACATATCATATCAATCATATTATCCATATAGAGTCTTTAATCAACATTCCATTGTTGCAACACTTCTCTTTGTGGTTGATTATCTTTCATGGCTAAAGTCCTTCATTGAAGATTCTGGAGCTTCAGGGGCTATGTAATCCATAATCTCAACAATATATATATATATATGCATTCATATAAAAGTTGCTTGTTTTGGAATGGCTTATAGGTTTCATACACCATCATTTAAAGTAAGGAACTTGAATTTTCATTTTGAGCATCTATATATACATATATCTATACTAAATTTTCTTTATAATGCTCACTTTTGTTTCCTTCAATCACAAATTTTGAATAGACAATTTAATCTACCAACCATTCATTTTCAAGAACTGAATCAATTCAAGTCAAGAATATTACATTCTCTTATATATGCAAATCAGTTCAAATGAAAGTCATCATGCCATTTGTGATGTGTGCACCCAGATTCCAACTGGCTTACCGTTCGATCCGGCTAAACAATCCTACTTCAACCATGTTCTCATCCTTCAACCTATTACCCTGCAACTGCACACACTTGCACTTGAAAATTGATTAGTAACATTCAATTCTTGGTAACATATAAAAATAATTTTCAAAAGTTCACAAAGTCAACATCAGTCAACTTCTTTCATTTATTTTTTGAAAATTCCAAATTTTCCATTTAATATTTAATTGAATTTCTTCAATAATTCAAATTTCCGTATTTAATAAATATGCAATAAAATTGGGTTATGACACCAAGTTTGTAGTAGATGGGTCAATTGATAAGTGCAAGGCACAATTGATTACCAAGGGTTTTATAGGTTGCTTACATTGACTACACATATACCTTTATACGCATGTCCAAGATAACTTCTATTTGACTCACACTTTCTATTGTCACAACATATGGCTGGGATGTGTATCAAATGTATGTGAATATTACTTTTCTTCATGGAGACCTTAAGAAGGATATATACTTAAACCAACCACCAAGGTTTGTTTAGGATTCATCCTTAGTGTGTAGGCTTAGGAAATCAATTTATGGCCTTAAACATGCCCCTAGATCTTGGTACACAAGACGAATTCCTTCCTTCTAGCTTCTGGTTTTACTCAATTCCATTCAAATCCTAATGTGTATTTCTTGTAGCAAGATGATTCATTATTAGTATTTGTATTTTATATTGATTATATACTAATCATAAGGAGCTATTCATTTTCTATTGTAGTAAAGAATTCAACTCTCTACAATAGGTTTGACATGACTGACTTGGATTTACTGTATTACTTCCTTCGTATTAAGATTTCACAGTTCGATATAAGGATCACTCTTTCTCTGCCCAAGTACACCATTGATCTTCTTTCTTGATTTCACATGAATGACTATAAGCCATTTCTAACTCTCTTTCTCTCTACGATAAGTCTTGAGGTTGAAAATAATACACCATTGGTTGATGCTATATTGTATCAACAACTTGTTGGCAATCACATTTATTTGACTCACACCAAGCCTGACATTTCATATGTTGTTAGCATGGTTTCAAGATTTGTGTTGGAACCTCATGAGCTACATTGGTGTATAGGAGTTAATTTTCACCCCTCTCGCAAATTCCCCTCTTACACCTTCTACTTTAGGAAAATCAATCCTGAATAAGAAATTCCACATCACCTATCTACAATGCATCCACTTGGTTCTTATCCTTTGTGTATGGGGGAATTTCTGATGAGGACGTGTGTGTGGCAAGAAAACATCTATGTAGTGTGTTGACATCCCTAACATATTCCTGCCTCTCAAATCTGTAGAGATGTTATGTTCTCTATTGGCAATGAAGCGTAACACCTTTACGCTTTCCTACCGACCCAAGAATGAATCTTTCTCTACTAAATCTTCTTCAAATGCCTATCTTTCAATTCCATTCCATCTTCTACATACTAGAGCAATCTCTTTGGCAACTCAATCGATCTTCTTGATAATTTCACATGCTTGCTTGACCTTCTTGGACAATTCTTGAGCTTCTACACAACTTCTCTACTTCGTGTTGCACTTTTTCCACCATTAGAGTTGTGACTTGGTGTCCTACGGGACTGCTTCTTCATTGTTGCGGCAACGTAGACCTTACCAAGCTTGCATCCTCCTATACGTGCTTGAGGGAACCTCGATTGAGAAGGTGATATTGTTTCATTTCTCTATTTCCATAGCATTGTCACGCGATTTATGTAGCATAGTGCTATTGTTATTTTTCGGTATCCTTTCTATTATTCTCTTTATCATATTTTCTATCTTGTGGCTTTTTTGGCTGTCCGTTGAGGTGGAAACACCAAAGCAGGGGTTTGACTGCAAAAAACCCCTATACAACCTCAACATTTTTCCTCTCTTGGCAATGTGTAAGTACACATTTGGGTGGAGCTTGTTGGCAAGCTGGACTTCTCGTGAATCGATCTCCATCACCTTCACTTTTATCATCTTCTATATCACTTTTCTAGTTATCTTATACATTTTGTTTATTATCATCCCAATTAGTGCTTTAAACCTCAACCACTAAGTAGTTAGTAGGTTCTTGTACCCTTCATTGCACTTTTACACTTTTTGACCGTACGTACGCCAAAACCCTAGAGAGATGACAGCGCTTCGTGTTGTCATCCTTGACCTACGTTGTTGTCCTCTGACAAAGAGTTGTCTAAGGTACAATTTAGGTTCCAAAAACCTGCTTGTTTAGCCCCATTCAAGCTCTTAGGTTAGTAGAGTGACAAAAGCACTTAAGAGTGCTCTTCATTCTCTATCCTTTACCTAAAATCTCATCCAACTTGAGGTAGATTAGGGCAGCCCTCCACTCTAGACTCTCCATGACCTGGAACCTTGGTGTGGTTGGTCCCCCTCTTCTACATTTTGGTGAACTCGACATGAACCATTTTGGTTCCATTTAGCAGTGTTGAAAGAAACTTTCATCATATCCTAGGAGTTTTGTGGGTGTGAGTGTTGTGAGGTGTCTAGCCTTGCAACCCAACCTACAACCCCTAGTGGCATAGTTGGAAGGTTCCATAGGCATCATGAAATGAAACCTTAGTTGGGTCACTATCTAGTTGCAAAACCCTTAGGGCTCTATGAAATTTCTATCTAATATACATGATGGCATCCTTTTTACATCTGCCCATCCCGTATACACAACCTATGAGTGGATCCCTTGGCATAACTTTCACCTCACAATACTTGTTGATGAACTATAATAGAGATCCATCTCCCTTGTACATCCCAACATGAATCAATGGAAACACTATAACAGGTGTTTTTTTTGACCTCACGTGTCGAGTGAATGTCATCATTAAGGAGATTATGTTGATTAATTTATTGCACAAAGATGGGTATGACAAATCTAGGAGTACCATCCGTGCCCACGATGGGCTTTTTGTACCCCCCATCGACTGCATCACCTTGTCAATCCTAGTTTGAACTAGATCTATAAATGCACTTTTTGACATAATCACAGGGTTTGATCTCTTCAGAGTGAAACTAGGTATCCCATGGTTGGTCTCTATGAATGCAGTTCCCTTAATGGTGCATAAGTGTTTGAATTTAATTCATGAGGGTATAGTGCATGTAGTCCACGACACCGACTACAAATCGTCGATTGCATGTGGTGGCTACTCGCTGGATCATTTTTGGCCTACCCTCATAGGTATGCTTCCTCCTAGGATAGATCTCTTGTATCAAATTTATGTGAAGTACAAGAGTGGGGGAATAATGCCTAAGGTGAGATACCCTCCTTCTCCCTATGCCATCTTGCATAGGGCTTGCTTGAAGGCTAACAACGATGCCACCTTGGCTCGGAGAAGGGATGAAGAGAAGCGTGCTTAAGGTTATTCTTCCTCCTCTTCCATTGTTGTGCATGTCACTTCCTCTCACCCTACTATGGCACCATCATCCTCTGCTCCAAGGAGTTTGCTGGAGAACTCGGTGGTGCGTTCTTGGTGGAAGCCCAAGCGTCCAACATTTGAACTTCTCATCTTACCCATGGTGCCTCGACCCGTTCAGTATGGTAAGGGGAACGGTCCCCATGGGGAGTCCTCTATGTCTTGGCCTCGGTAACCTCCTATCACTCTTGCCCCTAAGGTAGTGAATGGGAAGAGGCATGTTGCTGAGGCATTAGAGTCGACTCCCCCTGCTATTGTTCCAACCTCTTCTCAACCTCTCCTTCCTGTTCCTATCCAGGTGTCCCTCCCTCCATTGGAAACAATCATGATGGACACTTTGATGGTTGAACAGGAGTCTTTCGTTCCATCTCAACTCCCGACCTCTAGCTCCCAGAGTCACAGAAACTACCTTGCGCGTGAGTGCAAGCGTCAAAGAAAGGTTATGGCCGTTGAGCAAGCTGTCCTACAGAGGAAGGAGGGGGAGTTGATATTTTTTCTCCAACACCCTCTATTGCATCCTCCTCTCTCGTCTCCTCTGCTTCAGTTCCTTCAGCTTCAATTCTACTTCCAACTCTTGTTGCACGTGTAAATGACCCTCACCCAAAGAAGGTGCAGGTGTTTATTGCTCCTTCATTCGAGCCACCCCTCCTGATGTCCCCCTGAACATCCGTCATTTTTAAATCTCGTGGACATGTCGAATACCTCAGTGATGTACATCACGGTTTTCTCCTCCTCCTTTGCACCTTCTACCTTGTCTATGGGGATCTCACATCCTCTGACAAAGAGGAAGATGGAGAATGACCTTGCTAGTGATGGGGGTCAAATGAGGGTTCCACCTTCTTCGAAGGGTGGTTCTACATTATCTTGTGTTGTCCTTGTGACGGAAGAAGTCTCGGTATCCCCAGAGTTTGTCACTGCTATCGAGTCTCTTGGTGAGCCTATAAGTGAATCTCGGGTGCCACCTCCCTCGCCCATTGAGTTAACGCATGCCATTCCTATGAAGTGCATGTTTAATTCTCTAGATGAGGTCCCAGACTTATCAACAATCTTTGCAAAATCACTGACTTTTACCCCATAAGAACTAAGTGGAGAAGACCTCGAGGGGTCTCCTTCCTTGGATCTTGTTGTCGGGGGAGGGGGTGTTGAAGGGTTCCCCCCTTGATATTTCACCCTTGCAGGCCCACCCGCCTTCCCCTTACCATGATCAAGATTGGGAGGCCGACGACCTCTTGGTTGATGAGCACTAGGGAACGCCTCTTCTTTATCTACATAGAGTAGATTGTGTGTGCATTTGTGTTCCCCCATGCTTGTGTTATGTGTTCCTAGATGACCCGTGTCACCCTCGTAGGTGCTTGGATACATGAGTGTTTGTGTGTTGTAAAACTTCCTCTATTTGTTACATCATTCTTCCTCTGTTGTGTATTGATTTTCAACAATTGGGGACAATGCAAAGTGTTGGGGGCATTTAGGCTTCCCTTCCATGTTGACCCAATTTTTTTAATTTTTATTTTGTATTCTCATGCCTTTCTTCATAGGGTCTGATATAGTATGGGGTTGGTGATAGTTCATTTATATACTATTATTATACTTATCTATATTTATGAGCAGCTCAGACCCTGAAATATCATATCACCCTTGTCCCTTGTTCGTGATATTGTCTCTTCTTATATTTTTGTTCCCTTATATTTCATGCTTGCTTCATGATGTTGTGGTGCTCATGTGTTGTCCCTCGTGTGTGCGTCAACATTACCATGGTTACATCTCACTATGTTCCACAAGACACAACATCATTTTCTCATTCTTGCTTTTCTCTCCTTAGGATGTCACATGCCTTGTGTTTGGCACACACCATCTTAAGGGGGGGATATCATGTCAACTTTGATTTTTTAAAAATGCATTCAGTGGAAAATGAATCTTTTCTTGAAAATCCCTTCAAAATATTTTTCAAAAATCGCATTCCTCAAGAAGGACTCCTAGTGAAATATTTTTCCTTCATCATGGGTTCGCAAAGAGAGAATTTGAAAAACTTTCCTCTGAGGAGGAAGCACCTTCCCTTGTGGGTGAAGTTTGACCTTCCCCTTGCGAGGGGACCTTCTTCCTTTTGAATTCCTTGATGAAGTGAACATCTTTTAAAAGGATTCCTTAATGTTGAATTGATTTACAAAAAATACTCTTACACTTTCAAACTGAGCACCCCTTGAGTGGACCCCTTTTTTTTTAAGGGTTCCCGAGGGACCCCTTTGAAAGCTCTTCCTTCAATTTTCTAATTGTCTGCTCATTTAACTCTGTGGCTGCTTTTTGATTTCTAACATTTTTTATCTACAGATTAACATGTTGCTTTGCAGGTGCGCTTGTGAAACTACTTTTCAATCTGGCTTTGCAAAGTCCCCTACATCGGGCTTCCTTCAAGATCTATGAAGTGCTTGCATCCTGTGGGATTTTTCCATCATTGGTTTGTGAGCCTTTGGTGCACTTTCATCAACTATGTAGTTTTGAGGATCTACATAGTCTTTTGTTCAATCCTCCTCAAGAGAGTACCTATGGAGATATTTTCCTTCCCAATTCTTTCGAGCTCACCATATTGCGGTCTAGTTCCTCGACGGTTCAGGTATACATTTCTAAACTCTTCAATATACTTTACCGAACATTTGTTACTCATGCTCGCTAAAGTGGGGGGAAAATGTATAGGAGTGAATTTGCACCCCTCTTGCAAATTCCCCTTACACCCTCTACTTTAGGAAAATCAATCCTGACTAAGAAATTCCACATCACCTATTTGTAATGAATCCACTTGGCACCTGTCCATTGTGTCAGTGGGAGAATTTTTGTCGAGGACACACGTGCGACACATGGACATTTGCGCAGTGTGTTGCCATCCTTGACAAATTCCTACCTCTAGAATCCATAGAGATGTTATGTTCTCTATTGGTGATGAAGCGTAACGCCTCTGTGCCTTCTTACAAACTGGAGAATGGCTCTTTCCCTCCTAAATCTTCTTCAAATTCCTATCTTTCAATTCCATTCCATCTTCTACACACTAGAGAAATATCTTTGGCAACTCAATCAATCTTCTTCACAATTTCGCATGATAGCTTGATCTTGTTGGACAATTCTTGAGCTTCAACACAACTTCTCTACTTTGTGTTGAATTTTTACCACCGTTGGAGTTGTGACTTGGTGTACTGGGGACTGCTTCTTCATTGTTGTGGAAGCATAGACCTTACCAAGCTTGCATCCTCCTCTACGTGCTTGAGGACACCTCGATTGAGAAGGTGATATTGTTTCATTTCTCTATTTCCATAGCATTGTCACTTGATTTACGTAGCATATTGTTATTGCTATTGTTCATTATCCTTTCTATTATTCTCTTTATCATATTTTCTATCTCATGGCTTTTTTGGCTATCTTTGGAGGTGGAAACACCAAAGTGAGGGTTTGACTACGGAAAACCCCTATATAGCCCTAACATTTTTCCTCTTTTGGTTGTGTGTAGGTACGCATTCAAGTGGAGCTTGCTGGCGAGCTAGACTTCTCATGAGTTGACCTCCATCACCTTCACTTTTATCATCTTCTATATCACTTTTCTAATTATCTTATACATTCTATTTATTATCATCCTACTTAGTGATTTAGACCTCAACCACTAAGTAGTTAGTAGGTTCTTGAACCCTTCACTGCAATTTTACACTTTCTAACCGTACAGATGCCAGCACCCCAAAGAGATGCCAACACATCGCGCTATCGTCCCTAACTTGCGCTACTGTCCTCTGGTAGAGAGTGTTCTGAGGTAGAGTTCAGGTTCCAAAAACCTACTTATTTAACCCCATTCAAGCTCTCAAGTTAGTAGAGTGACAGAAGCACTTAAGAGTGCTCTTCATTCTCTATCCTTTACCTAAAATATCATCCAACTTGAGGTAGATTAGGGCAGCCCTCTTCTCTTGGCTCTCGATGACCTGGAGCCTTGGTGTGGTTGGTCCCCCTCTTCTACAATTGGAAAGTAGCTAAGGAGATCCTCCACTACCTTCAAGGCACTATATGATCTAGGATTCACTATACAGTTAGTATAGAGGTTGATTTGGTTGGCTATATAGATTTAGATTGAGTTAGTGATTTTGAGACTTCCAAGTCCACTTCATGTTATAATTTTCACTTGGCTTCAATCCTATTAGTTTGTCTAACAAAAGAAACATGCTATTGTTTTATCCTCCATGAAGGTTGAGTATCAAGGAGTTTTTAATGTAACCACCAAGGCTATTTGGCTTCAAGGTATTCTCACTAAGTTTGGTATTTCCCTTTGACAACCTATAGTTATTTATTGTGATAATTAGAGTACTATTAAAATATATAGGAATCCAATCTAACACCAGCAAAAAAAACACATTAAGATTCATATATATTTCATTTGAGAGCTCATTCATGATTAGATCATTGATTTAGTCCTTTGCTACTCTTTAGAGCAAGTTGTTGATATCTTCACCAAGAATTTTACTAAGATAAATCTCATTCATCTATGATCTCTTTTTACGATATGGTCCACTTCATTAGCAACATCGTCCTCTAGGGGCTCTTCTAGTCCTCTTCATTTTCACTCATTTGGGGGGATTTTTTTCCCATAAGGTTTTCTCCTCTTCTTTATGAGGTTAAATTGTACTTGGGTACCTTATCATGCCTAGTTGTTGAAACCAAATATTTTTACCCACCTAAGCTATGCTTAATGAGGAGTGTTAGTGTGGGATTTTTACCTCATGAGTTTATTTTACCTGCACAAGTTGTTAACCTTTTGTACAGAAGGGGGATTCGCTACTCACGAGTTCTCTTTGTTTAGAGAACCTCATGGGGAAACTGCCCTAAACTACCTCAAGGAGCAACACGATAGTTCTAGAATCAGAACAAGTAGGCCATGAAGATTATTTGGACAAACTAACAAGTTCTCATCCAAAGGACAAAAGTGCGGGATACAGATGACAGCACAACACATTGGCGTCTCGTACAAACTAGAAAGCGAGAATGTCACAAAAAATAGCTAAATGGTTGCTAGCAAACAAATTACTAAGAACTTATAGAATGCGATAAAGTAATAGAATGTAATAGAATCTGACATAAAGTGAAATGGATGCTAAAGAGATTAAGAGATAGAAAGGAAATTTTCACAACCATGCAAGTGATGAAGCCTCCAACATGTGAATGTCTTCAAAACTTGCATGTGTAATATCTAGAGAAATTGTTGGGGCCCTGTATAGGGGTTTGCCTCAGGCAAACCCTCATTTTGGTGTTCCCACCTCTACAAATAACCAAATAGATAGTGAGAAATGAATCAAAATGGACAAAGCATGTGGTGAAAGCAAAACCCGCTTCAGGAGTGAAACCTACACCACCAAGTATGAGTGTAAAAGAAATCCCCGCTCGAGGAGGAGAACCTGTATCACAAAGTAAATATGCAATGGGTGGGGGATATGGAATCCCAAGATGCTCGCAAGCACAAGACAAAGGAGGTAGAGCTACAAGATCCAAAGTAGCTACAAAGAGGGAGAGAAAGATTGCAAGAGCCAAGAGAGGTGCAAAGAGAGTTGTGAAAGCTTCAGAGAATGTTGCTATAGCAAGCAATGGAGTTGTGAAAGCTTGAGAGAGCAAGAGAAAGTGCAAGATAGAATCCAAGAAGTAGAAGAAGCTAGAATGAAGCTAGAGGTGAAAGAGACAAATGGATTGAAAGAATAGCATTTAATGAGGGAAAAGAAGCTTCTCTAGTCATTACAAGGTGTCCCAGGTGATTACCACTGACAAAAGGTGAGGAAAAGTGGAAAACATGCTCAGAGATAGTTGTTTGAATGTTAAAACATTGTAGGATGCTAGTGTGGCACGTGGATGTCTACGCAACGTGCTAGTGTCCAGGCACATCATGCTACAAAACAACATGAATGGGAAAAGCACAAGGTTTGATGAAAAGTTGACATGCGAGGGTAGCTGCTAAAAAGGGGTCTAAAGCATCTTGAGAAGGGAAGAAAGGTTGATGCAAGGGCTAAAATGAGCCTACACAAATGCTAAGGTAGCAAACACTAAAGCAGATACAAAAATGCATGTGAAATTACAAAGGGTGCAATTTTACGACATTACACCTTTCTTAGGTGGATTTAATTTTACTATTTTTATTTGTAAGTTGGAGTTAAGTAAAAACTAACTCATAACTACCTCTATTATGTTGATAAATTTGAACAAAAATTTCCCTCTAAAACTTGGAATGTCATTTGTTCATTTCTCCTATATATTTTCCTCATTTCCTTAATACAAGTACAACATTTAGACCTACGATATATGTATTTGGTTGTTCTTTCAATACTAGCATTTTGATCAACTTTCTTGCTCTATTTTTAATGTCAAATTAAGTACCAACGCTTTTGAACTCTAAAAAAAAAACATGAAAAGGATATCTTTCCACAATCTAAGGCTCTAATTTATAGGAATTTTAGAAGAGGGAAACCACTAGAAGTTTCTAAAATAAGAGGTGGACAAACCATGGTAGAACATGACACCCAAAAGACTCCTACAAAAACAAAACATCCCACTCCTTATAATTTATTTTAGAATGTAAATCCATTCATTTTGGAATTCTAAGAGACATGTTTCACTCCTTTCTAAAAACACAACTTGGGGAAGCTAACAATCACTTGTATGGAACACTAAGTGTCACCTTTCCCTCCTTTCCAAGCATCCAACTTGAGGAGATAATTAATGTTTTCATTAGTAATTAATTAGTGTTATTAATGGACCTTGTCATCCCTTATGAGTGCATTTATAAACTATAGGGAGAATATTATTACAAATTGTTTTCTACTAACACCCTAGGTGCCTAGAGACACCTTGACAAGGATGTTGTAAAAAATAAGCAACATAGGATTTACAAGGTTGATGACACCTTAATCCTAACACTTTGATCCTATTGTGCAACTACAATTAGCCTTCAAGGAGAGAGGTGTACAATATGACCAAGCCACAATGAAATTGTTTTCACTTACTATATAGTGGGATTAGGCACAATTAGAGCAAGATTAGGCACTTGTGAGAGTGCAAAGTATAGAGGCTACTTGAGAAAACCTATAAAGATATTTGGACTAGGATAGGGTAGACCTTAAATGAGCATAAAAAACTAGGATAAATGATTTAAAGAACCAATGTATAAAATCCCTCTTGAGTGAGATAGAGTCACTATGATCTTATGAAGAGATGTTATAATATTGAATAGATACATTATAGGAGAGTGAGATACAACACACAAGAGAGGAAAATGACTTGATGGTGAGAGGATTATAGACATGGAGTGGGTCATGGACTCACTCACATTTGATAGTATTCACCAGAAAACTACCACCACAATAGCTAGATCAACCACCACTAGTTTAAGGGATCAACTAGATACCTAACCATGATGCACATGTTTATTTTATGTACTTCTATTACACCACATCTTATTCTAATAATGAATATTTTATACCAATTATTATAAACATTGTACATTTTGAGATTATATATGTGTGTGTATGTGAGAGATTTTTGATAGATTATGTTATGATGTTTAATGTTGTTATAGATCTTAATTAAAATGTTTAATTAAATGTATACACTACTTAATCAAACAATGAGATGAATTTAATTAATTAATCATTTTTGTACAATAAATTAATTAAATGTAATGAAGAAAGAATGAATTTAATCACTTGATCATTTAAATAATGATTTGATTAAATATGATACAAAAAATTGATTTATTCAATATACAGAATAAGAATAAACAATTTTTTAAAAATTTCATGAAAATTATTAGAAAGAACCCAATACATGTGAAATTGAATTGAGAGTAAACCATAAGTGTACAAATGGGTGTTAGGTGTAAGAAGTATAAAAAATAACACATTGTGTTATAAGGAGGACCTTACACTTGTTTAGTGTGTGATGGGGAAATCTACGAGTATAAATAAGATCAAAACATTGAATAAAAACTAATCTAATCCAAACTAATGATCAAGATTCATTCCTTCACTCATGAAATGAAACTACGAAATTAAAGAAATCAAGAATGTAATTGCAAGAATACAATAACAATGAATTCAATAACACAATAGTTTTAACATCTTGTGTCAGAGTGTATCCATATTGACGTATGTTGGATTGTTCAATTCAATACGAAGCCTCCATTGTGTGTGCGAGAGCTTTGAAGAGCATGTGTGTGTTTGATCGAAGATGTTGGTTGAAGCTTTGTTAGTGTCAATTAGGATCTTGGCATTACTTTGTTTCATAAACTGTACTAATTCATTGATCCTTTTTTGCGAGGAAAGAGATTTGTTATATAGAAATTGTGATTTGAAATGGATGATCAAGATTGCATAGTAGAATATCTTGATCAATGGTCAAAAGTTGTTGAGAGGATTTAGATGGGAATAATCTATGCAAATTGATTACATAATTAGTGTGATTGAAAAATAGATTGATCTGTCAGGAATATAGATTGATGAGTCGGGAATAAATCAACCAGTCATGAAATAGATTGAGCAATCAATGGCTCGTAATTTGCTCAATTAGGAAAGTGGGTGAGGATAATTAATTAATTGATTTAATTAATTAATTGTTTTTAGAGTTGAACTTGTAAATCAAGTTTGAATTTTGCAAACAAAGTTGCATTTGTTTGATTTGATTTTTGATGATGTTTTGAATAATTAAATTTGATTATTCAAATTTGGAGGGAAAGTGATATAGTTAAACTATTATGTTTTAATAGTTTAATTGACTTAGGGGAATAAAGTGAATTAGTGACATAATTAAATAATTGATGTTATTTAATTAATCATGAGGAATAAAGTTAGATTAGGACTTTATTAAATAAATGTAATTTATTTAATTGGTTGAAAATGATGAAAATGTGAATTAATTAAATAATGTAGTATTATTCAAGTAATAGCAGAAATTAGGGTTTCAAGACTTTATTAAATAAATGAAATTTATTTAATTCATCATAAATGATGAAAAAGTGAATTAATTAAATAATGTCATATTATTCAATTAATAGAGGAATTTAGGGTTTTGGATGCAATTGATGTGAAATGCAGTGATATTTGATGATAATGATGTTGATAATGCAAAAATGTCACTTAAGGTGTGTGATAGGTGTTAGGTCAATTTTACATGTCTACATTTTTCCCCTCTTTGAGAAAAAGTATTGGTTGATTTGTTTCAAAGATTCTGATGTTAAGATCAAGTTTAAAAAAAAATTATATGCCCCATTGTGCCTGGCGGTCAATGGAATGATGGTAGGACTCTAGGCTGCCCCCTCAAGAGGTTGGCCAAAAATTTCAATTTTGAGGTAAGGTTCGCGACACTATGTTATCTCAGTTCCGATGTGTAGAGGACGAAAAATCAAGTATATAGGTCTTTTGTTGCTTGTTTAAATGTTCCCAGGAGGTCCTAATTTTAACCTAGGAAGGTTTCTTAAGCAAAAATTAGGGTTTCAAGGGGTTAAAATAGGTAATTAGGGTTCTAATTACCTCATTTGCATTTTGAGCCTATAGAGAATTCTCACCTCTAGTTTTCTCATTTTGTTAGTTGTCAAGGAGCTATGGCGAGGATTCGAGGAGTCCCACATCGCACAAATGCAGTTTGAGAGTTTGGATGGCCCACAGGCGTCGGTGCCCCAGTATGTACCCTTTTAATTTTCACTTTCGTCTTTCCATTTTTTCGTAATTAATGCACAAAGTCCAACTAGTCAGGTGCACAAGATTTAAGAATCTCGTGCCTTTACATAGGTTTTGGTGCTTTTGACATTTGTAAATAGGCACTTTTGATATTTCCTTGCGCACTTGCTCCCATTTTGCGCTTTTGACTTGATTTTGTGCATTTGAAATTCGCTTTTGACTTACTTTTTTGCCTTTGACTTTATTGTTTTTTTTTCACATTTGGTGTAAATTTTTATTTTTGAAAAGTTTCTTTGCTTTTTATTTTCTCACCTTTGAAATTGTTCATTGCTTTTGACAATAATTTCTCGCCTTTGCCTGTTTTCAATGCTTTTGTTAAAAATTTCATTTCTTTTGACAACAATTTTTCGCTTTTGACTTTTTGGAACTTTAAGTCAATTTGTTCATCGTTTTTAGTTCATTTTGCGTCTTCAGAGCGAATCCTTGACATTGTGAGTTGAATGATTGTAGGTGGTCCTTAATCCACTCCAGTCGATGGAGCGACGACCATGGGATCTATTTGATTTGATTGCGGGTTTCAATGTCTTAGAGTGAGATTTTCTAGATATTGTCAAGTTGCAACACATTTGTTATATGCCCACCATAAGATGTCATAGCATGATGATGACTACACTCACAAAGAGGTGGCACTTAGAGACCTCTTCATTTCATTTATCTACTAGGGAGGCTACCATTACTCTTAAGAATGTGTGGAGGATCCTCTGCATACCCATTCATGGAGAGCTTGTTACATACTCTATTCGATGGGGCACTCATGCTATGTGTCACATTCTTGGTGTAAGACATCTAGAGGTTCGACAATCAGAGATTATTTTATTTGATTTTGTTGGTAGTGTTGATCCTATTTCCCTTATTCTTTGTCGTTTGGTTTTAGGGCTTGTTATTCTTGATAGGAGAGGTTGATAGTTTATGATGGGATGGGGTATATGCATCGAGCAGATGTTCGAGCATGGGACTAGATATGCATGGGGTCCATGTCTTCTCGCCCACCTATACGAAGATATGCATGAGGTTGCATATTGAGGTGGGAAATTTATTTTTTTCGGTGTTTCTCTTCTTCATGTATGGTCTGGGGAGCATATCTCAATGACTCGACCAGATGGTATACTAGATCGTACTACTAAGGATCCTTATTCTTATCGCTATAGATATTTTCTACATTATACATTGCCTGGATAGCTTTCCTACTGACACCGTGTATTTGATGACATGCCAAGTTTTGTATGGAGACCATATATGGATTGTGAGGCATGGCCTGATGATCAGGAGCAGTTGGTATACTGCAAATAGACTAGATGGTTGATTGGTCACATGCACTCTCTTTTGGAGAGATATCTTCTTGACATGGTTTGTAGGAAGTTTGGAGAGAGACAGGGTCGATTTCTAGACACCTATGAGGCTCAGTTTGGTCAGATCACTAAAGAGGTCTGTGTCTAGGGTTTACAGGCCAATCGAGGTGCTACTATTGTTGCGTTCAAATCTCTTTCCCCAATTGGATGGGGTTGGCCAGTGGGCTTAGCATATCTGGGTACTATGCTTGATTATGATCAATGGTGGGCATGATGCCTTCCTTTGAGATTCACAGATCTTGGTGTTGATCCCGCAGTGGGTAGGGAAGGAATCACAGGTCACCAAGGAGAGAGATAACACATCGAGACCTTAGCAAAGCAACTAGATAGGGCTTGAAAGAACGGTGCCCAAGGTGATCAGATGCAGGATCAGGGGCAAGTTCTAGGACCCCCTCCACCACCTAGGGATGGAGGTGCACAGTTATTATAGATGACGCTCGTGAGGGATACCAAGATACTGCAAAGAAAGGTTGTGGAGGCATAGATTTTCACCCTCACTACAGAGCGAGACACAACTTAGCAGGAGAGAGAGGGCTTAAAGACAAAGAGATATAGAGATTGGGCACTGTCTAGTTGTAGAAACACAGTTGCAAGTTGTCACCACTGAGAGGGATAGTCTTAGGATAGAGCGGGATATTCTACGAGCTGATCGAGATCAATTATTACAGATGTCAACATATTATCATAGTTTGTATGAGGCCTCTGTTGGTAGAGCACATCAATGCACACAATTTGGAGATCCTAGTGTTGTGATAGGGGCTGAGTCAAGTGGACACTCGGTTAGACAGCATGATCCTGATGCGCAACCTAGTCTTTAGAGTCCTTGTCCTCTGACTGGGTAGTGGCATATTTCTACTTGATCTTTATGATATTGTTATTCAGAGACTTATATTGCAGACATGATTTTATATATATATATATATATTCATTGGCCCAGCTGAGGCCTCATATATATGTATATTTTTGTATTATCCAATCACACTTGTTTCATTGATGATGTTGTACTTATGACGGATATATGAGATATACATGCTTCAATTCTGCTCATTATATGTTTATGTGATGATATATGGATGACGATGTATGATGATGTATGCTTATACATGTTTTTTTACTTTTTTCATGTATGCATATGATGTGGATGGTGGATCATATTTTATATCATATGATTTTTTATTATGTATATGATGATGTTGATATATGATGGATGTATGTCGAGTATAATGATACATGATGTTTGCATTGCTTTATTATCATCATGATATGTATTGATGACATTGTGGATGCAAGATGGATATGGTACTAATGATATTATGATGTAGGATAAATGTTAGTTAGAAGAAATATTTGATGATGGATAGAAATTTGATGTTGTTAGTACTGATGAGTTGCTTTCACTTTGCTTGGAGGCTTCCTATTTTTAACAATCCTTTTTGATGTAGCAAACAAATAGTATGCACTAGGGTATTAATAACCAAGGTGACTTTGTATCCATTGCATGGACTTTGACAGACAAAGAATATTCTTTCTCATACCAGACATATGAAAAATTTGTTTAAAATATATGGTTGGGTTGTGTTAAATTTTTTTGGACCAGTTACACATAGAGGTATAAAATACCTAACATGCAACTACATGATGAATCGTCTTAAAACAACTTCCATACACTCAATAAAGCAAGTATTTTCCATGGTAGTATCACAAGAACATCTTATAAACAACAAACTAAAATGAAGCTCAATTGCCCCCATTCCTTCTTCTCTATATCCTTATGGAAATCCTTGAGAGATCCTGGGAATGAGTCAATAAAATAAATCATAAAGATAAGACTATAAAAAGATTAAAAAAATTTGCAGTATCACTTGCCATATTTGTTTTGAGGTTTCAGGCTATTATCTATTGTTGATCATGTCTATCATAGGAACATATATGTTAAGGCATATCTCAAGATATTGTTGGTGAATTTTTCAAAAGATAGGTAGTTAATACTTTGACATTTGTTTTAGCTTATTTTGTGATTATTTTCTTGAAAGTTCTAGTTTTTGACGTTTGCTCTATTTATTTGTCTATTTTTTCAAAGGGTGAATATGACAATTTGTTTATTATGGGTGAAAAGTTTATTGTGGATTATGATGACGGGTTTGGGATCTTTATTTTTTATTTTTTGGGTTTTATGATGTTGTTTTTGTTGTTTTCAGGGGACTAACCTAGGGCCTCAGGGGATCATCAAAGATAAGTCTTGCCTACGTTGTACATGCAGAGGCTTGTAGTTCGCTTGGTTTGAATGTTTTTGATTATTTTTGTTGTGGATGTTTTTTGGATTTTTGATTTTGGTGACTAAGTTGAAATAAAGCATGATAGAAACCTAAGGGGACTAAACTAAGGCCTCAAGGGCTAATCAGAGATAAGCCTTTCCTACATTATACACACAGAGACCACATAGTTCGATCGGTTTGACTTAAAGCATAACTTATTTTTGGGATTTCAAACAACATTGATAACTTGGATTGATATTCCACTTCCGTTTCTAGAGGATATGTTGTGGGAAGTTTATTTGAACTAGTCGTGAGGTTCAAGCAAATGTTGATATCTTAGAATATCGAGTGAAGGAATAATCCAACGATGTTTTGTTTTTGTTCTTTTTTAGATGTTTTTGATTTCTAAATGTTTTTAATTTTTTATAGTTTTGACCATGATAGGATGCTCAAAGATCTAATCCATGACTAGCTTCAAGAAGTTTCCTCTAGTTGAAGACAAGACTACTTTCCTTAATCAATAACAAGCCATGGTTGGACACATGCTTTATTATGGAATGAATGGGTGAATTTTTTTGGATAGTACCGATAGATAATGATGCAAGTCTTATTCAAACCTAGCACCTGTTTGTCAGGCTTTCACTATGGTATGTTTTCTAGGAGCACCACAAAGTGGTTTTCACTCAAAGAATGCTTTATTTCTCTTTACTGCTTTTCTTGCTTTTTTTATGTTTTTTTAATTTTTTTGCTTTTTGATTTTTTTTAATTTTTACCCTTTTTCCTGGGGTATTCTAACTGCTTCAAGTGTAAAATATCTTGAGGTGGCTGCTATTCAGTGGTTTGACTAAGGGTTCTCCTTCAAGAGTAGCCAATTGATAAGCTCCAGAACCGTAGCTTGTTGTGATAATAAATGGGCCTAACTAGTTGGGTTCAAACTTGCCTTTGCCATCTTGATTCAATTGTACCTTCTGGTTCTCTTTGAGCACTAGGTCACCAACCTGAATTTTATTGTCCTTGATCCTTTTGTCATAGCTTTGTTTGAGTCGATTCTGATAAACCTGTAGATGGTTTAACGTGTAGAAACACCTTTCATCTAGGAGCTCCAATTCATTTAACCTGGGTATGCAATATTCTTTGTTGCTAACCATGCCTTTTAGTGAGATTCGTAATGAGGGTATTTTCACCTTGATAGGTAAGACAACCTCTAATCTATAAACTAAGGAGAAAGGTGTGGCACCTGTAGGTGTTCGGATGTTGGTTCGATAAGCCCATAGGGTTGGGTTTAGCTACAAATGTTAATCATTGTCAACTTCATTAACAGTATTTTTTAGTATTTTTAGGATGGTTTTATTAGATGCTTCATCCTGACCGTTACCTTGTGGATAGTAGGGTGTGGAGAATCTATGTTGGATAGAGAATTTGGAACAAATTTATTAGAAATCTTGATTCTTGAATGGTGTTCCATTGTCTGTTATGATCATTTGGGGAATTCCATACCTACAAATTAGATAATTCAGAATGAACTTTGATATATGTTTTCTAGTGATGTAGTTCAATGGAATTGCTTCTATCTATTTAGTGAAATACTCTATTGTTGTGATAATAAACTTGTGCCCATTAGAGGAAGCCAGAGAAATCTTACCTATCAGGTCTAATCCTCATTGCAAGAAAGGCCATGGTGTTGTGATGGGTATCAACTCCTATGCTGGTGCATGAACAAGGATACTATGCTACTGGCATTGACGACACTTTCTAAAATACTGAATGCACTCATGTTCCATGGAGGGCCAATAGTACCCTGTTCTGAGAAATTTTTAGACTAGGTTAGGTCCACTAGAGTGGGACGCACAAACACCTTTGTGTACCTCTTGTAAGGTTGTTTGTGCTTCTTCTACATTAAGACATCAGAGTAACATACCATCTAGACTACGATGATATAGGATATCTCCTAGGATCGTAAATCAAGAAATCCTACGGCTAAACGTATTCTTTTGGGTAATTGTCAGGTCAAAGGGTATGATACTATGTTGGATGTAATCAAATGTGTCTTGGTACCATGGGAAGTTAGGACCAACAACAACACATACCAATTTTAATTTCAAGATGTTGAATTCAGGTAAGAGTGGTTGCTCCATGAGGAACTCATACTTAGGAACATTTTGTGGAATATCAAGAAGTGAGCCTATTGTTTCCATGGCATCGGTTGCTCTATAGTTGATTTGAGGGACCTATTATTGTGACAAAATATTCCTTGAAGCTATCTACCATTCTTTTATATGGCATCAACTTGTCATCTTTTGTTTGGTACTCATTGTTTACTTGTCTGATCACTAGTTGAGAGTCTCCAAAGACCTGTAGTTCTTTTATTCTTCATTCAATAGCCATCTTGAGGCTTGTTACTAGAGCCTTGAGGCCTGTGACTAGAGCTTCATACTCTGAGATATTTTTTGTGCATGAGAAAGCAATCTTGTATGCCTTGGGTATGTTGTCTCCTTGTGGTGTGAGAAATAGAATACCTACTCTAGAGTCATGTTGAGTATGAGACCTGTCAAAGTATAGGAGCTAATGGTCTATCAATTCTATTAGCAATATTCCTTCGTTTGGGAACTTTCTTGTAAGAGGCTTGCGATCTTCTATGGATGCTTTGACCAGTTGGTTTGCTATGATTTGTCCCTTGATGGCTTCTCTATCCACATACTCTATATCAAATTCACTTAGAATCATTACCCATTTAGCAATCAACTTTACCTTTCTATTTAAGATATAGTGTCTCAGCTTTTGTGTCACAAATACGATTGAGAGACATGCTCTTTCTATGGGCAAGTAGTTCAACTCGTAGCCCACCAATTTTCAGCTGATGTAGTAGTTCGCTCTTTCTTTGTTATTATCATCTAGCTGGGCTAGGAGAGCTCCCAACACTGCTTGTGTGGTAGACACATAGAGTACCATTTCTTTGTTTGGAATAGGAAACATGAGTATATGAGGAGTAAGTAGGTACTCCCTGACTTTCTAAAACACTTGGTCACATCTCCCATCCCACTTGAAGGTGATTTCCTTGTGTAAGAGATGAGTGGAAGGGTGAAATTTGTCTACCAGTTGTGTGATAAATTTCCTGATAGATTGTAGCTTTCCCTGTAAACTCCCAGTTGAATTAATGTCTTTGGTGGAGGAATCTCTTGTATTTCTTTTACTTTTGTAGGATCTACTTCAATCCCCCTTGACACTATATACCCTAGCAACTTTTCGGATGTTACTCTGAACACACATTTTTTTGGGTTGACTCTTAGGTTATATTGTTCTAACCTATCAAACACCTTTGCAAGATTGGTCAAGTGATCTTTTCTTTTGAAAAACTTTGTTAGAATGTCATCCACATAGTCTTCCATGATTGTATGTAGCATATCGTGGAATATGGTCATCATTGCTCTTTAATATGTCGCTCCTGCATTCTTTAGGCCAAATGGCATTACATTCTAGTAGAAGGTTCCCTAGGCACAAGTAAATATCATTTTATGGTGATCATTAGGGGATATTTTTATCTGATTATACCCAAAGAAACCATCCATCAAAGATAGCATCTCATGTCCTGTTGTTAAATCCATGATCGTGTCTATACTTGGAAGAGGAAAGTCATCCTTCAAACAAGCCTTGTTTAGGTCTCAAAAATCTATGCAGATCCTTATGCCCCTGGTAGGCTTTGACACTGGTACTAGATTTGATATCCATTCCAGATAATCAATGGGTCTAATGAAACCCACATCTAGTAACTTCTTTAGTTCTACCTTTACCAATAATGCTATTTGAGGATGCATTTTTATGATTTTCTACTTAATAGGATTTACTCCAGGGGATACGACCAAATTATGTACCACTAGTGTTGGATCTAGTCCAGGCATATCTGTATAAGTCCACGTAGAGTTTATTTTTTTGTCGTTGATGAATGCTATGAATTTTGCTTTCTCTCCAGGATCAAGCGATGTCGCATGGTATGTGATCTTTGGGTTCTCTAACATGCCAACATTTATGGATTCTGCTTCTTCCACTAGGAGAGTTGATTTTTATTAATATTCAGATATGGGGATATTGAACTCTCCATCCTCGGGTGCCTCAGGGAGGTTTTCACCTTCAGATGCATCCTTTATTTTCTTCTTTTTATGATCCGATAGATCCATAATGTCATCTTCTCTAGGGGATCATTTTTTTTATTTTTATGTTTTCTCTTTCATTTCTGTGACTAGAGGATTCAATCTCCCCACCGAAGTATGCATCTTGTTCGAGCTTTGTGGTGAACCCTGCTTTGTGATCTCTTGTTGGTATGTTCGTTCAAAGTCCCATGAACTTTGTGATTGCTTCATTATTATGGAATTGCTCTAGAACAGGTGGATGTTGTTGTTGGTCCCAATCTATCAATTTGGGTAGCAAAGGGGTAGGCTATCATCATTATCTATAAACCTTATGGAGGTTGTTGAAATGGTTAGTATAGCTTTGGTATCTTTTTCCCATTGGGTGTCTAGGTCATCATTACTAGAAGTGGGGGAACTATATCTAGTGATAAAGGAAAGAGAATCCCATTTGTATTTGTTAGAATACGAATAATTTTGGAATAATAATAGATATTCAGAATAATTTTGATAAATTAGAGAGGGAACCTATCAATGCTAAATTTTTTAGACAAGTATTTGACAGGTAAATCACTGTCCATGATATGGTAGATATCCAATTCCTTAATGCTAGCAAAAGGTTCTTGTTTCTTAAAAGAGGTTCGTCTGGCATTTGGAGTAACCATGTCTTTTGGATCATAACCTAGTCCCATATTTTTATTTCTCTATTCCACTATGATAGGCTCCCATCAACCTTGTTTGTGTAGACCAAGGCCACCTATTCCCTAATATCCCATTTGTTTAGCTAATTGATAACTTCTACTATTAGGATCAAGTAGAATGGGTTGTGGCTTTTTTGGTTCCTTTTGGTCCTCTTTGTAGATCATGGATGAGAAGTCCTCTTTGAATATATATTTTTCCTTCATATCTCCCCACTTGGTGAAAATCATGGGTTTGGCTATCATTTGCAATGTCTGAACATATTTGATCTCTTTTAGATCTCCATAGACTTTGGGTGTTGGTGGACGCATACCAATGTAGAATGCTTGGTTGAAGTGATAATTTCCATTACCCCTGTCAAGTACTTGAACCTTGGTTTCCATTTTTGGTTGCTCATTTGATGTGATCTTGGTTGAGGTTGATGGTAGCGTGGAAGGGTCAACATATGAGAATGAATGGAAGGATATGGAATTTTTGGGTATACGTTGGATCTTATTATACTTCTCCAACTTTGCACAAAAGTGGAAGGGTTCAATATCAACATATAATGCTACCTGTTTTCCTTCGTGGGAATTTTAGGCATTAGTGAAAGGTTGACGACACCGCTTGTAATGCATGGATCCAAGGGCGCCCTAGGAGGAGGTTATACGGAAACTCAAGGTCAAGTACTTGACGTGTAGTTTTTGTGATGGTTGATCCTATCTATACTGGTAGCCTAATTGTCCCTTCTAAATTCCTCTCAAGATCATCATAGGTCCTTATAGTAATGCTCTTTCCTTTGTCTATCACATCATCAGAATACCCCAACTGTTTGATGAATTTCAAGGTATAGATGTTTAGACCCGCACCATTATCTATCAACACTCTCTTGACCATGTTTTTGTGGACACCAACCTCTATGTATAGACCTTGGTTGTGGAATGACTTTTGTGGAAGGTCTTTCTCAGAAAAGACTAAATTTTGATTGGTCACGATTTTTCCAACCATGGCTTGGAACTAATCTGAATTGAGGTCTTTAGGAACCGATGTTTCTAATTCTTTTTCTAGTATCTCCCTATGTACAGGTGTTAATTTTAGCAATTCTAGGATTGAGATCAAGGCATGAGTCTTTTTCAACTATTCCACAATACTGTAGTCACTTGGCGACTTAACTGTGGGCTTAGGTGGGGCTCCTTGTATTGTAACTCTCCCTCGACGGGTAGTTACAATACAATTGTTGTCTCCACCTTGTATAGTCACTACATCCACCCTATTTTCATCTACTTGAGATATGGTTCCTAGAATGGTGTCACCATAAGTGTAGTTAGCATTGCGATAGTCTTGGTCCTTTCCTTTGTCATTCCTTTTAGCATGGTTTTGAATTGGGTTCCTGTATATCTAGAGGTACTTGTTCCCAGGATGATGTTCAACATCCACTTCTCTTCTTTCTATCAAGTCTCATATGAGGTGCTTGAGTCTCATGTAGTTGTTGGTTGTATGTCCTTCAATTTTGTGGAATTCGCACAAGTCCTTCTCATTGTACCATGGTATTTTGAAGCTAGCCTCCTCATAGTTTGGGTGATTATTAACCTTGATGAGATTTTTTTGCACTAGCTTATGCATGACCATCTCAAGTGGCTTCATAATACTGTGAGCTTCTTTCTTTGTTGATCGTATTGTCTCTATTTCCCTCCTTGATATGCCTATTGGTTGATTGGTTGATTTTTTTGGGGATATGTAAGTTGGTTGTTTAGTGCATTATTAGGAGTATAGCTCATTTGTGCCACTTGAGGTTTGTTTTGAGGTACATTTGGATTTTACGCATTCCATACTGCTCTTGCATCCACCACTCCATCATTTGTGACATTTTTGTTCTTGGCCCAATTTTTGGTTTCTCATTTGAATTAGAGGAACTATCTCTTGGGTTGTTTAGCTTGATCACTTCTCTTGTTACAAGGTCCCTTTCTATGTGTAGTCCCTTCTCAATGGCTTATTCAAATTTTGCGGGACATAGCATGGTGAGTTGGTAGTTGAATTATGCTTGGACATTTGAAACAAATATGTCGACCAGTTCCTTGTCGAGAATAGGTGATTTGCATCAAATAGCCTAATGTCACCATTGTTGAAGGTGGGAGGTGAAGGATTCTCCTTGAATTTGCTTAATTTTGTATAGGTCTGTGATAGTGATGTCATGTTCTATATTGAAAGAGAAGTGTGTTATTAATTTGGTAGACAATTCATCAAAGTTTTTAACTCCTGGTTGTAGATGGATGAACCATTCCATGACATGACTAGTAAGACTACGAGGGAAGAGTCTCATTAGATATGTATCATTGTTTTGGACTTCCATACATGCTACTAATAAATCCTCCATGTGTTCTACTAGATCTCCCTTTCCTTTGTATTTATCAAACTTGGGTATCTCAATGTTTTTTGGAAAGGGAAGCATAGTGATGGAACAATCGAAAGGAAATGGAAACATGTCTTGAAGGGTATAAGTCTTTTTTTTCCTACTTGCATGTCTAATATTCTTTGGTCCAATGTTCGTAGTTGCATTTCCATCTCTATATTTGGTTTGTTTGTTTGGGAGCCCTGCATGTAATGACCTTGTTGTCCTATCATGTTTTTATCATAAGTTGGGTATTACCGAGGCATAAGACCTTGGTAACCGCGATGGGTGGAATGAGAATTTAACCCTTGTTGAATATAAGAAGGGTTAGCTCCTTGGTGGATGTAAGGAGGGTTAGCTCCTTGTTGGACGTAAGGAGGATTAGCTCCTTGTTGAACGTAAGGAGGTTTAGCTCCTTGTTGGATGTAAGGAGGGTTAGCTCCTTGTTGTTGTGATGAACTATACTGAAGGTTTCCCTAATGGTGCATTGGCGAGCTACCTTGTTGATAGGACGAATTGGGAGGGGTGCCCTATGGCACACCTTTTTTTGGGGGTGAACTATAGTGAAGGTTTCCCTATTGGTGCATTGGAGGGTTACCTTGTTGATGGGACAAACTAGGAAGGGTGCCTTGTGGCATACCTTGTTGTTGGGGTGAACTATAGTGAAGGTTTCCTTGATGGTGCGTTGGCAGATTACGTTGTTGATGGGATGAACTAGGAAGGGTACCCTATAGCATACCTTGTTGTTGGGGTGAACTATAGTGAAGGTTTCCCTGATGGTGCATTGTCGGGTTACCTTGTTGATGGGACAAACTAGGAAGGGTGCCTTGTGGCATACCTTTTTGTTGGGGTGAACTATAGTGAATGTTTCCCTAATGGTGTGTTGGTAGGTTACCTTGTTGATGGGATGAACTAGGAAGGATGCCCTATGAAATACCTTGTTGTTGGAGCAAACTATAGTGAAGGTTTCCCTAATGGTGCATTGGTGGGTTACCTTGTTTATGGGATGAACTGGGAAGGGTTCCCTATGGCATACCTTGTTGTTGGGGTGAACTATAGTGAAGGTTTCCTTGATGGTGCATTGGTGGGTTACCTTGTTGATGGGATGAATTGGGAAGGGTGCCCTGTGGCATACCTTGTTGTTGGGGTGAACTATAGTGAAGGTTTCCCTGATGGTGCGTTGGTGGGTTACCTTGTTTATGGGATGAACTGGGAAGGGTGCCCTACGGCATACCTTGTTGTTCATATTGTTGATTAGGAAGGGACCGTAAGACACTCCTTGTTGATGGTACTATTGTGGGAATTTTCCTTCTTGATTTTGTACATTTTGGGAAGGGTCAATATATGAAGTGTTTTGAGGCACATATTATCCTGGTGGAGGATTGTTGCTTTGTGGTACGTATTGAGATGGACCTCCTTGGTACTATTGGGCCACTATCGCTTGTTCAATTTGAGTTGGTCTTCTATACAAGGGGTTTTCCATTGGTTGACCATTGTTTTGTGAGAATATGGGTGGCATGTTTGGAATATCTGTGGGTTCAGATATCTATCTCACAATTGAGTTATCCCCTAGGGGAATAATATTAGGGTCTTTGAGAGCTTTCACATTAAAGTCTATTGGCAATTTAGCACCACTTTTTGCTAATTTGAAGAAATAAGAATTTGGGTCCTTTTTCAATAGTTTGTCCATCAATTTGAGCACCTTGGGGTTGTTGGAATGTTGAAATAGTTCTTTTTCATTTATATCCTCTTCACTATCCACTTCTTTTATAACCACACCTTTTGGGTTCTAGTTTGATTGCTCCATCACTTCTTGTTGTTTGCAGTTTATCTCTTCCTCACTAAATTTTTCTTTGAACATGGGTCTCTTTTGAGGTGTTTTGAGGTCATTTGGCTTATAGCCCCATGGGCCACCTTTTTCGTTCGTGGTGTTTGTTGGTGGTATGCTGGCATTTTTTTTGTTTGCTTCCATGTTCTTCCTATGTTGTGATCTCGTAGTTGTCATAAACAACTGCCAAGCTTTTGTGAACATTTTTGTGACTCTTAGCTACAAGAAAAGAATGCTTTTTTTTTGGGTTTTTTGTTTTAAGGAAAATGAAATTGCTTTTTTTTTGGATTTTCTATTAAGTATTCAAGTTTGGTTTTCCCAATAAAAAGAATCTATAGAAATTTATTAGCAAGAGTTCTTGGTTGCGGTAAGATTTAACGATGTGTTCCTCGATAAAATTTTGACTACACGTTTCTTTGACAAGTGGAATATGGACTTTTGTTTAAGGATTTTATTCTTTCTAGAGATCATGAAGGATGGATACCTACTCCCACATAGTAGATGGTAATACGAGTCTCTCGACTATAAGATATGCTTTCTCCTCTTCTGTATCTTGAATGTTTGTTGTGCTTCTCCATTGGTTCGGGGTTTCTTTTGCTTCGAATATGAAGCTTCTCAGACTATTGATTATGTATGTTTTTTCTCCTTTCAATCAGTTCAAAGTTTGGTTGTATGACAACTGGTCTAAGGTTTAGTTGTTGAACTAGAGCAACTGGTCACCAAATAGTCATTAGGTGAAATGGTGTTTTGATATGGTTGTTATGAAGCTCAAGACCCTAAGGTTTGAGTTTTGTTTTGGAATGACACTATTCTTGGATCTCAAAAATGCTAAAAGGCCTAGATTGATATTTCACTTCTTCTTCTAGAGGATATGTTGTGGAAAAGCTTACTTGAACTAGCCTTGAGGTTCAAGCAAATGTTAATATCGTAGAAGTGTGGGTGAGGGAATAATCTAGATTTTTTTGTTTTGATTTTGATTTCCAAAAGTAGGATGGAATGTTGAGAGTGGATGGAGGACCATATGACATATCTTGGGTTTCCAATTGTTTCATTTCAAAAAAGATCTTATAACCAACTTGAGATCATTTTTGCTAATTTTTAGTAGAAAATAGAACAAAAGTGATGGTTTTTTAGCAGAAGTGGAAAATTGTGAGCAAAAGTGGATAGTTTTATCAACTGTGATTGGGTTTCTATCAAATGCACTAATTTTTGGGTAGCAAGTGTGAATAGAAATGTCAAGTGTGGCCTCTATGGGTATTCTTTCAGATTTGGTGATTTGCACAGTCAGAAGCTGACTTTTTGGCAAGTGCGACCAATTTTTGGTGAAGTGTGTTGGGAATATTTTGTCAAATATGGCATAACAATATCAAGTGCGGCCAGTTCTATAGCAAGTGCACTGGATTTGTCAAAAGTAGTAGATTTTTCATCAATAGCTGTTATGGGACAGAGAGAAAAAGCGAGCTATTTTTGGCAAGTGTGACCACTTTTTGGTCAAGTGCGTCAGAAACAGTAGCAAAAGTGACCTCTATTCAATTTTGTTTTCCAACTTTAGTATTTGGTAGCAGAGTTGATGATTTTTACAATTTTAGATGATTTTGTTTGATTTTTTCCATGATTTGGCAAGTGATATCATGCAAGACCACAATAAAAAATTGTGTGACCTAAATGTCTATACTTTAAGCACGCTTCTCTCCATGAAAGCTTAAAGTTCATAGAGGTAAAAATGCTAAAGTTATAGTTTCCAAGGTTTACCTTTTTTTCTTAATGCGACTTGAAGGGTGAGCCTGAATATCCAGAAACCCTTAAGGTTATTGTTTTAAGATATCTTTAAGGAGTGCAAATATAGGGCTCTTTAAAAAAAATTCACTAAGCTAAAAGGGTTTGAATTTCGACGACCATGTTTAGTGTTTGTTTTGATGTGTTCATTTTCAATTCAAGCATAGTTGTTTGATGTTTTGAAGTACCCAATAGATATTTGGTAATTCTGTGAAAACAAAGTACACCCTAGGGATAGACACTTCTTCCTAGATGGGCTTACCTCATGCCCCGAAGGGATGATTTTACATGCAATGAATGGAGAGGTTTTTACACTCAACCATAAATTAGACTTGGTAACTTCTCAGAATCAGAGTTTCAATGCACCACTTTAGAGTATGTTTTGGATAAAAGGGGTAGCTTCTACAAACATTTGGTTCTTAGTCTGTTTTGGGGAGATTATTTTATGATGTCTATACATGCAATGATTCACTCAATTAAGAGGCCTCCCAGCCCTTGTAGGTTTTGACGTATCACACATATACTAGGGGAGACATTCATTGGTATAGAACAACACTAGGTGGGTGAGAACTTTCCTCACACCCACAATAATTTATATAGCAGACCAAAGCAAAGTACCGCTCAAGTTACCTTTGAGTTCTCTAGTGCAGGATGTGTCTCAAAAGGAAATCCCTCTAAAGGTATGCTTAGAAATGAACAGTGTGCGAAACTCAAGATGATTTTCATCATCCAAGATCTCCAAAAAAGGCACGAGGGGAGAGGATAGTCACCTAGTTTTCCAAACACAAAATACACTTCATTGCAATTTGATTCTTTTTAAGCGCCTCGAGTGGTGCTATCCCCAAAATAAAGTGTGAATAACATAACAATTTTTATTTTTTATTTGCACCAAAGTGAAATATTCTAGACTTCAAACAAAGATATCACAATGTGCAAAACAAGAAATTCATTTGTTCATTTTAAAGCCCAAAACCGATTATTTTCTAGATCCTTGTCTTATTTGGTCAACAAAAATGAAATCGCTTTGGTCAACAAGCATCAAAATATTTCCTTAAAGCTTTGTAAAGGTTCATTTTTAGAGCACCAAAAACTAAAATGTTTGTTTGTGGGGTTCTTTTTAAAAACCAAATCGAAATTCTCTAACTTAGGAAAGCTTTAAAAGATTCATTTTAGAGCACCAAAACTGAAATGTTCATTTGTGGGGTTCTTTTTAAGCACCAATTTGAAAGCACTTGTTAATCTAAAAAGATTTGAGAATGCTCATTTTAGAGCACCAAAAATGAAATGTTCATTTGTGGGGTTCTTTTTAAGCACCAATTAAAGATTTTCTAAGTTTAGAAATCTTGGAAAAAACTTAGAATTCTTTGACCATTCGTCTTCCTTGTAACAAAAGTGTTAGTTGTTTTTGGATAAACATATGTTATACCTATACAAATCCTACAAAAACAACCATTAGTACTTGTCACACATTTAAGTCAGGTACCTATTAGCATTAGAAATTGAAAATGAACATCCAACTTTGAGACAAAAGCTTGACCGAGCAAAAGCAAAGGAAAAACAATCAAAGGCAACCTCTGTCAGAAAGCAAAAGCAACAAAAAAAGTCAAAAGAACCTCTATTTTTGGAAGAAAAAATGCAAAAATTAGTCAAAAGCACTAGAAACAAAGCAAAAGTGTTGAATTCAGTCAAAAGTGCCAGAAAATAAAGCAGAAGCGCTGAAGTTGTGAAGTCAAGTACAAAAAAAATTTGGAACCTGTGCGTGAAGATTTTTCTAGAGTGCTTATGAGACCTACAACTTCAAAATTAACTGATGAAATTGTTAGTGCTAAGGATTGTGGTCCCACCGTGTGCTAGAATGTGTGAGGGGGAAATCTACGAGTATAAATAAGATCAAAACAATGAATAGAAACTAATCTAATCCAAAATAATGATCAAGATTCATTCCTTCACTCAAGAAATGAAACTACAAAATTAAAGAAATCAAGAACGTAGTTGCAATAATACAATAACAATGAATTCAATAACACAATAGTTTTGTCATCCTGTGTCAGAGTGTATCCGTATTGACATATGTTGGATTATTCAATTCAATATGAAGCTTCCATTGTGCGTGCGATAGTTTTGAAGAGCGTGTGTCTATTTGATCAAATATGTTAGTTAAAGCTTTGTCAATGTCAATTAAGATCTCGGCACTACTTCGTTGCATAAACTGTATCAATTCTTTGATCCTTTTTTGTGAGGAAAGAGGTTTGTTATATAGAAATTGTGATTTGAAATGGACAATCAGGATTATGTAGTAAAATATATTGATTGATGGTCGAAAGCTTTTGAGAGGATTTAAATGGGCATAATCTATGCAAATTGATTACATACTTAGTATGATTGAGAAATAGATTGACCTACCAGGAATATAGATTGATCAGTTAGGGATAGATCAATCTGTCAGGAAATAGATTGAGCAATCGGTGGTTCATAATTTTCTCAATCAGGAAAGTGGGTGATGATAATTAATTAATTGATTTAATTAATTAATTAATTCTTTTTGGAGTTAAACGTGCAAATCAAGTTTGTTTTTTGCAAATAAAGTTACATTTGTTTGATTTGATTTTTGATGATGTTTTGAATAATTAAATTTGATTATTCAAATTTGGAGGGAAAGTGATATAGTTAAACTATTATGTTTTAATAGTTTAATTGACTTAGGAGAATAAAGTGAATTAGCGACATAACTAAATAATTGATGTTATTTAATTAATCATGAGGAATAAAGTTAGATTAGGACTTTATTAAATAAATGTAATTTATTTAATTGGTTGAAAATGATGAAAATGTGAATTAATTAAATAATGTAGTATTATTCAATTAATTTAAAAAATTAGGGTTTCAGGACTTTATTAAATAAATGAAATTTATTTAATTCGTCAAAAATGATGAAAAAGTGAATTAATTAATAATGTCGTATTATTCAATTAATAGAGGAATTTAGGGTTTTCAATGCAATTAATGTGAAATGCAGTGATATTTGATGATAATGATGTTGATGATGCAAAAATGTCATTTAAGGTGTGTGATAGGTGTTAGGTCAATTTTATGTCTACATTTAGAATGTAAAATATCTAGAAAATCATATCACCAAGAAAATGGTGCTATGATAGAATGACATTCATGAAAAATGGGAAATATGCAAATAGATCATGTTGCACAAATGTTACATAAGCATGAAATGAACTAAGAATAAAATCAAAAAAGATGAAAAGCATTTACAAGTTTCTTGAGGGATTTACCATCAACTATGGAAAGATCATAAGCCCCAAAACTATAAATAAAAGTGATAACATAAGGTCCCATCCAATTAGGACTAAAATTTCCTTTAGTTTTAATTGGGGCGTTTACATTGCATTGGTTCTCATAGAGGACTAGATCAACAACATGGAATGTGTGTGGTAGAACACATTGATTGCAATTATTATTTAGATTATTTTGATAAACTTGAATATGCCCTCCAAAGCATTAATACGATGGTCATCGATCATTTCAAGATCTTATAAATAATGTTTGCAATAATTATTATCATTAATGATCCTATGAAGCAAGACACATAAAGGTGGAATCTCCAACTCTGGAGGCATAATGACATCGATGCCATAAACAAGACTGTATGGGTTGTACCTATATTTGTTTGAATACTTGTCTAGTAGACCCATAATGGATAAGAAAGTTATGTGTTCCAATCTATCCCATATTTTTTAATATTTTTACAAAGGATTTGCTTGATTATTTTGTTAGATGCCTCAACTTGACCATTAGACTGAGGATAATAAGGTGTAGAGAAACATTGTTGAATATATAATTTCTTGAGGAATTTATTTATGTGCTTGTTCTTAAATGACATACCATTATTAGAAATAAAGGTAAAAGGAAGTCCATATAAAAAAATTATATTATCAAGTAAGAATTTCTAGATTACTTCATTAGTCATGGATTGAAGGGGGGTGACTTTAAAATACTTTGTAAAGTAACCTATAGTGGTAATGATGAAGGTATAATCTTTAGAAGAAGGTGGATATTTTTTAGTAGATCCAAACCCCAAATAGGAAATGGCCACAAAGATATTTGGGCAATAAATTCTTGTGTTGGAGGGTAGATTAAATTATTGTGTTGTTGACACTAAGGGAACTTTTTGACAAAGGTGGAGTAATACTCCATGATTTCCAATAATAACCCATGCAAAAAATATTTTGAGTTAGTGATCAAATGCTAAAATGACCTCCATAAGCATTGGAATGTGCTTCTTGAAGAGTAGTGGGTATATTACGTTTTGTTAAACAATGAAGAAGGTCATTGTAACCTCATTGATAAGATATGTTAGAAAGTATGGTATAACATGATGTAAGTTTTTGAATTCTCGTGGAAAAAAATTGGAAGAATTATTTAGGAATTTACATCAAGAAAATAATTAAATATATGTGATTACCATTCCTTAGAATCAATAGCATAAAAAAATATATTGTCAAAAGAAGAACTATCCATGAAAGAATTAAAGAAAAAGTATGAACTATAAAATGAGAGTGACCTATTAAATCATCAATGGGTATAAGAGAAGTAGCACTAGCCATTACATCTGCATGAAGATTTTCCTTGTAACATGAGATGGTTTCATTAGAAAAAGAGGAAAATTGATTAAGAAGAGATAAGGCAAGGTCACTATACTGAGAAATTTTATTTACTTGGTAAGAACTAATGACTTGTCATAAATAATAAATTAAGAATCACCATATATATAAATGCATTTGATTTTAAGAGATATTGTGGCATGTAAGTGAGAAATAATAGATTCATACACAATGATATTATTTAAACATTGTGAATTAAGATGGAAGGAAACTAGAATTAGCTTTCCTCAAGTAGGGACTAAGATAATACTAGCCTTGGAGCCAATTTGGCACTTTGATCCATAAAAAAAAAATTCTTAAGGGTGATCAACATCCATACAAAGGACATGAACATAGGGAACCTATTGGGATTAGAAAAAGAATATATTGAACAAGAGTCAACTAAATGATCAACAGTAAATTGACCCTTCACTTTTTTTGTGAAACAAATTTCAAGTTGAATTTGATTAGGAGGATGACCTATTTAGCCAAACATCTCAATAGGTTTGTTCAAGATAATAATTGTTTAAGAGGGTCAAATTTTATTTTGACATGCATTTGTTCATGAAGAAAGTAATGTATCAACTTATGAGTAGAAAAGAGTAAAGAAAGACAATGCTTCTCAACTATAGTGTAACATGTTTTTTAATCAAACAAGGTATGATTGCTATAATAAATAGAAAGCTCCTTGCCCTTTTCATCACTTTGGGCCAAAAGAGTGGCCACAATATGAGATAAAGTTGAAGTGTAAATAATTAGAGAATTCCCATGAATAACATGCATTAAGATAGGAGGTTAAATAACTAGGTTTTTAAATCTTTAAAAGTATTTTGGTAATCCTCATTCCAAGAAGAATAAAAAGTTCTCTTTAAGAAGATGTGTAAAATGAAATGTACAATCCACCAATTTATAAATAAATCAACAACTATATTGTATTTCTATTGAAGACTATGAAGTTTTGAATATTTTTAGAGGTGGAATGTTAAACATCACATATTTTTTTTATGCAATTCCATGATGAGAAATGATAAATCTAAAAAATTTAATACTATTTACACAAAATATGCATTTATGAGGGTTTAAATGTATCTTATATAGATGAATATTTTCAAAAATATGATGAAGGTTATGTACATGATCTTTGAGAAAAAGTGAATTTTGACAAAATGTGATTGGAATAGTCTTCAAGAATATTGTGAATGAAGGACCATGAAATAGAAAGGCCATAACTCATTGGTAAGTTGAACCTACATTCTTTAGACTAAAGGGCATATGACCATATAAAAAAATGTTCCCCAAGGAGTAGTACAAGAAATTGTATACTAATTGAGGGCATTAATAAGGATTTGGTTGTAACTTGAGATGTCATCCATGAAAGAAAGTAATACATGGTATGTAGTCAAGTCAAAAATCATATTAATATTAGGAAGGGGAAATTATCTTTCAATGACACTTTGTTAAGGTAGTGAAATTTGATGTAGATATAAATGCAACCAAGTTTAGCCACATCCATAATGTTAGAGATCCAAGGGGAATAGTCAACAGGGCAAATAAAACCAAAATTTAAGATCCTTTTAATCTCATCCCTTACCATTAAATCCACCTAAGGATGAATTTATGATTTTTTTTGTTTAATAGGTTGATCATTAGAATATAATTTTATTATGAATTAAAACCTTAATATCAATGTCTGTCATATCCTCATTGTCTAATCAAAGATGTTAGTAAAATCATGTAAAATCTATAATTGTGGAGATTGTTCTTTGAATGGGATATATTCTTTTATTTTAAATACCTTTTCAGATCATGACAATTCATGGAAACATTGATAGTATTTCCAACAAGGAGATTACTATAGTCTTGAAATTCAAGAATGGTTGAAATTTTGTCACAGAATTCATAAGAAATAGAAAAATTATTAGTTGACATAATGGATTCTTTGAAGTATGCACTTTAATTTAAACAATAAGGGAAATCTATGAAGGTATATGAGAATATACACTAAGTTATTTAGCTAAAGCTTCCTCATTAGAGAAGACATCTAGTAATGGTATTTGTAGGCTAGAAGTTTGTTCTATAGTATTAAGATGTACCAATAATAAAGAAGAAGAAGAATGTGTAGATATCATGGCTATATTATGAAAATGGCAATATGAAGGTCTCTAGAAGGGTGAGGAAATTGACAACCAAGACCTATTGTAGAGAGATGTGGTGAAGGCTATATATGCATCTTGATGCCTTATTCCTTGTAGCCCAAGTCCTTAACTCTATATTCACTTTTAGATAATATTGTGAAACCCATGCCATAACAAAATTCCAACTCTGAGAAAGGAGGAGAAGGCCCATCAATGACACTGTCCATATGTGCTATTAGTCACACAAATCAATAGAAGAATATTGTTTATTATTTGATTAGTTAAGAGATTGAGAAATAAAAGGTTTAGAAAAAAATATTCAAGATGTCAGAGTGAGAGAGGTTAGCCTTATATTCAACTAGAAAATGAGTGAAGTCTAAGGAACCCTAATTATCACTAAGACACACATTATAAGGAGAAGTAATAATTACTTCAACATCTAGAATAGGTATAGATGGAGTAACCAAATTTGGTGAAGAAGAAGGAATGATAGTTTGAAGAATAGATATGTAGGACACTTTTCATGATCCTTTTCTCATGTTTCAAGATTAAATTTTATTGATTTAAAAAAAGAAGGGGTAAACACTTTTGACCTAGAGCTATGAGTTGGTGAGGTCACAAATGGGGGACCAGGTCACCAACATAAACACTCAACAATTACACCCTAGTGGGGTTTGAACCTTGATGGAAAAAACAACACAACTTAACCATCACACCATGCCCCTATTGGCAAGATTAAATTTTATTGATACTGATCTATTATTATGAATGAATTTAATATATTGGGGTAGGGTATAGAGGACTACACCCATAACATGTATCCATTTCCTACCTAAGAGAATACTATAATAAATTACCCTTGACATTACAGTCATTAATGTAGGCAATGTAATGGGGCTCTGATGAGCACACACTTATACTGAGAGGGGGGTGAATCGATATAAGACAATCTTTTATTAAAATTCAACAACCATAAATTCAACAATAACATAAATCTAACTAGGAAACACAAATTTACATGGAAACTCTTTTGGGAGAAAACCACAAAGAAAGAATGCTTGGATCTACTGTCCAAATCTAGCCCAAAACTAAAATTCTCTTACAAATCTTTATAGGCACCAACCCACTAAAGACACCAATCCCCACTTCTAAAAAACAAGAGACACAAATATCTTCTGTTAGGAGGCACCAACCTCCAAATGAACGAAGTGTTTGCCTTCTTGAAATTTTCTTATTCAATGTATGATGATCATTTGAATTTCCTTCATAAAATTTGCTTGCAACTTCTTCACATATGTTCTCTTCTTAATTTTTTTTGCTTAAATAGGAATGATATTACAATTGTTGATTGCTTTCTTTTCCTCCACTCACCTTATTTTAATATCCCCCTTATGCCTCTTCACCCAAGAGAGGTGATCCTTCAAAAAGGGTTGGCCACATTTGAGAATAATAAATTTATTTTAATTCCCCCAAGAGGGTGACTAGACCAAGGAGGTCAGCCTATTTAAAACAATAATAATTTTAATTTATTTGAACAACTTGAGAAGTGGGTGCCAAAATTAGATGAGGGTTGATCGAAAATCATGGGCACCAAAATAGAATTAAGCCATCATGGAGGTCGGATAACATTTACACATAACTTAAATTATATTCAAGGCAAAATATCTCATGGGTCGGGTAGTCAATTAATGCTCTTTAATCTTCAATAAGATATCTCCTTTGACATCAATGGAAATATTTTTAATAGGCCCAATTCAATAGGTAGCATAATAATGCCTAGAGTTTGGTGACCTATACTATCAAAACCTTAAATGTAAAGATTTTTTCAAAGTGATAAAAGTGGAATCAGTACTAATGTAATTCAACAAGTTTAAACTATATATATTACAACATTAATTATTTTTAATGGGATTTCACTTAATGCCAACAGTAATAAGAAGATGGTCATTTTAGTGTTAAACCTTGATAGAAGGTAGTTCATAATATCGAAACATGATATCTTATTTTTTTGTATATAAGCAATTTATTATAAGACCTATTCCATTTGGCATAATAGAAGGTGGAAGAGAAACCCTATATAAAGCTACTTGAAGCATACCATAATATGAAGGTGAAGCTTAAATCAAATCCCTAAGAGAGATCTTAGCTTGAGTAGCTTAGCTATTCTCAATAAGATCATATTCATGATCACCCTTAACAATAAGGTGGGGATATGAAGGAAGAAGAGAAGTAGATAGGAAGAGAAACATGAATAGGGGTTTCCTATTTGTTTGATTGAGTGTTATATGTAGGAGCTACCTCATGATAATTTGTAGCTAGAGGTTGAGATTTTATAAATATTACAATACAAGTGAAATATTCAAGAGGCTAAAGGTTGATTTGAGTAGCCTAGTCCACGATGAAAGAATGACAAGGTCAAGGTACATTGGGGGCCCACACACAATGATGCTATTTTATTAAATTTGTATTTGTTTTAAAAAATATTACGTTATTATCATTTTGAATTGATGGAGAATATATATATTTTAGTTTGAATGCTACAAGATTTTTGGAGAAAATCATGTAGTGCCTCATTTGATAGGTCAAAATTGTCTTGAGAGAAGACCTAATTGAAGGTAGTAAATGATTGAATGAAGAAAAAAAAAAAATTGAAAATGAAGTGAAGTATGATTTTAAAATTTTAGAAGTGGTGGGCTCACCAAAATATAATTTTATTTTTTTTGGTTTAACTAAAAAAGCTTATATCTTTCTAAATTACACTATTTTCTCTATATTACTCCTAGAAAAATCTATTGTTTAAAACAAAATGTTTTCTATCATTTCTATTTAGAAAAGAGCAATGTACAAAATTTTATAGATTTTGTTTTAGTTTCAAAATAAATATTTTTTATGAACTAAAACAATGCGATAAATGGGAAATGTATAGAAATATTAAATTTGGAAAGTGTGAATGGAGATTGTAGACCTGCACAAGCACAACAAACAATCACACAATTAGATCAATATGCAATTTTAAATCCACATTCCCCATAGAATTCATTTACAATGCACAAAATAGGAAATAAATGAAGAACACAACAAAGAAAGCTATTAAATCCTATTAGAGCATGCAAACTCTCAATCCCATGGGGGAATTGGTGTCATTTTGATGTGGAAAATGGCCCTTTCCAAATCCCTTGTAAGCTTTGTGATGCCTTGATGATGATTTGATGATTCCTTGGAGAAAATCCTGCATAACCTAGTTATAAAACTTGAAAATGGATGAATGATGAATGAGCAAAGTTCAAAATCTGAAGATTATGACTTTGCATGAAGTTGTGGATCCAAAATACAAAGGAAAGCCTCTTATTTATAGATGAGAATGTTGGAGAATGAGGCAAAAGGGATGAATGTGGGATAAAGACCAACCAATAACATTAAGCCACTTGTCAACATATGAGTGGACAAAGGTGGAGCACATTTTGATGAATGTGCCAATAAATGATATTAGGTGGAATTTCAAATTTATGAAATGACATGTTGGAAAGAGAAAGAAATGAATTAAATGCCACTTGGCTCAATGCACAAGGACATGTAAGAAATATTGAATGCCTTGATGGAAGGACAAATCCATTTGGAGGGATTTTCAAACTTGGAGGAATATTCCCTTTTGATGCCATGTTGAGAGAAATTAGAAGATTTAATAAATCAAAAGAAATGATTTATTGAGCAAGTGGCAAAATCTAGAGGATTTAAGTGATTAAGATTAATTTAATCAAGATTTGATTAAATTAAAAGGAGATTAGTTGATTTGACCATTTTGATTTAGATTTGAGGATTAATTTAAGTCAAAATGAGAGGAATATGATTTAGACTTAAGTAAATAAAGATTTTGATTTATTTAATTAAAGAGGGATGATGTTAGATTAAATTAAATAAAGATTGATTTAATTTAATAGAATGACTTTAGAAATTTAATTAAATAAAATGGATTATTTAATTAAATACAGACTATAGGGTTAATTAAATAACATTGTTTTATTCAATTAATAGGAGATGATGACTTAATTAGATAAATTTGATTTATTTAATTAAGGGATGAAATACGAATTTAATCAAATACAAACTATCCGATTAAATGATTAGCAAAGGGGATGATTGGGATGAAGCGGTGTTAGTAATCAGGATCAAGTGTGATTGGTTTTTTTTGTGTCTACATTTTGCCCCTCTTTGAAGCAAAGTACTCGTTGCATTGGTTCAAAGAAAAGCTTGTCTCATCAAATTTTTTTAAAAAAAATTTTTTTTTTAAAATGCCTCACTGCTACCCCAATGAGAAGAAACATGTTGATATACTACCCCTCGAGAGATCGAACGAAAATTTCAATTTTTGGGTGATCTTGCAAAAAAAGAGGACAAGGTGCTCGACGGGTCCAGAAAGGCTCCGAAATGCCAAAACATGCAAAATATGCAAAAAAATGATGCAAAATGGCCTTCGGTTGGGCAAAAACAAGCTTGGGGGTTGAAAACCCTAGCTGGACGGCCAAACAGGGTTAAAAAAACCCTAACTTTTAGGCTTAAATAGGCCTCGAGGGGGCCACGTCCAATTCATTTGCACACATAGCCTTTAGAATTCCTGTGATTTGAGCTTTGAGCTTTGATCAAGATGTCACAACACATGCTTCCCCGCCACATTTCTAAGTGCGTGCGAGTGTACCAGAGGCTTCTCGACACAGGACCAGTGGTAAGTCATCTTGCCCTGACTTCATTTTTTAATTTTTGAGTGCATTTACTAGGGTCTAGGGGTCAACGAAGTCAAGCGGTGCTATATAGCGCCGCTGAACAGCTCAACTCAGCGTCGCGCAGGCCTAAATATTGCCGCTAATGCGAGTTGCACTGTGGTAGCAAAGTTTAGAATTAGGGTTTTGCTTTCAAAGTGTGTCACACTTGCAAACAGTGTCGTGATAGTCCTCTTTGGATTTTAGGGTTAGGGGTCAAACTAGGTCGCTTTCAAACTGTGTTGCGGTAGCAGAGTTTAAAACTTTTTGGCCTCCAGCGACATAGTTTGGAGTTTCCAAACAACGTCACCTTTGTAAACAGTGACACATATGTTGTTTCAGGCGCACAAACTTCAAACAAGATCACAATTTTTCATGAAACTTGATGCAATGACTTTCCTGATGTAGGAGGATATGGAGTCAGTCCATTCACGTGAGCACATATCATCCATTTTGAGCAAATTGACCCAGGATTCCCCATTGCACGAGGTACTCCAGGAGCACCTAGGGGTGATCGAATTATGGTACGTGGCATATTCCCCAGTCATCTGGACACATCTGGGCATGATGACAGCATTGGCGGAGTGCTGGCACAACGAGACATCCTTGTTCCACCTTCTTATAGGCGAGGCCATAGTGACCCTGGAGGATGTGTGGCGTATTCTATGTTTTCCCATCCATAGAGAGTGAGTTATATATGACGTGGATGTCGGGAGAGATGTTTTCTATGATATCATGGGCCTAGACGAGCTTGTTTCCTTAGAGGGATAGATTGAGCTTGAGAGGTACAAGACAATGGTACCATCTTTCAGGTTGATAGTTGTTTCCATCATTTCAAGGCTCGTAGCACTAGATCGACATGACCAATACTTCAACCCAGGCTGGGGGCTTGCTTAGGAGTGGATGCTTTGATGAAGGGAGTGTTTTTCCTGGGGGCAAGTGATGTTGGCCTCCCTTTACCATGATCTACACGAGTTTTCTTATTGCAATAGCCAGGCTATTAGATCAAGACTGACATTATTGCATATTTGGGCCTAGGAGAACATTGTAGTGCTCTATCTTATCAAAGTTACACCAGTTGATATGGAGCCAGATGATCCAATTATTTGGAGATACAGGGGTGCCCTTACCTTTTCACACATAGGGGCAACAAGCATTCGACATTGGCGGTGGGTCATCGACGAGATGACAGTTTTCACCTGGAGACCCTATCTTGGCATACCTGCCTAGTATGATGATGTACAACAGTTATTTTTTGCCAGGCAGGACTGATTGGTGCAAGGCCGCAAGCATACCATGATAGAGAGATATCTTCCAGACCACGTGGCCCGATAGTTTGGGGACACAGGACTGTCCTGATAACCAGTACGTGGCCATCTTCACCCGTACTATGAGGGAGATGACATGGGTTCAGACGATCCCAACAACAAATTTCATGCAGAGCTTCATGCAGCTAGTGGCTAGTTCATGGCCTTATGACTAGGGACAGGTAGACCCAGGTACGACACAGGCCTACAGGGATTGGTTACAATGCCTAGTGAGATTAATGATTCTTGGAGCACTTCTTCCATGGAGGAGACCCAGAGGCCAGTCCACAGGGTGGGTCTGAGGAGGCAGAGGAGGAAAAGACAGTGATGGTGATAGGGATGGCGGTCAGGGCAAAGGAGGAGATAGAGGTCAGCCAGAGCAGCAACTCAAGTAGGACAGGGGATAGAGGGATGGTGACAGGCATTAGGATCAGCCCATGGACAATCACTAGGATAGGTAGCTGATGCCACCGAGAGATGGTCATTAGGACTAGCCACCCATCTAGCTAGCACCATAGCCAGACCTGAGGGATGGGAAGATTTTACAGCTACAGGTGCAGATATAGGTGTTGATCGTAGAGAGAAACCAGGTGAGACAGTAGGTCTTGACCCTTACAACAGAGAGAGATTAGGCCATTCAGTAGCGGAAGGTTGTCGAGCTATAGGCTACATAGGAGATGGGTCAGAGACAGCAGTAAGAGAGTATGGTTGCCTCCTCCTCTTAGAGAATAGTATCTATATGAGCATACAAAGAGGTCGTCCAAGAGGCAGAGTACCATCGTGTTCATTATCACCAAGTCGTTCCTCGAGTGGGACGAGTTCTTGATTACTCTCAGCAAACTGGATACAGGCCTCCAGAGGAGCACAGGGAGAGGTCAGGTGGCGAGGGGAGCAACCAGCAAGGCTAGCTCCTTCTTACTTTCAGAGACATTATTCATTTTGAGATCCACGAGCTCATTTTTTATAGCCCAGTGGGCAATTGTACTTGTATTGATTATACTATACACACTTGATCCTGATATTTTACCATAACAGTGTATTATTATTTTGATATATGAGATGATTTGTTCTGATGTATGATGTGTCCTATCTTTATTTATGCATTATGGATGGATTTTATTTTATGTGATGCATTTATGACTTTATTCTATATGATGCAATGTGATGATTATATGTGATGTTTATATAATGTTATGATATGATGCAATGTTTGATGGATGCATTTCTTTTTCAGTATCTTTTCTATGCACTTTTGATGATGATGTATGCAAATGTTATGATATGCGAATGCTTAGACTAACATATGATGCTTAATGGATGATGATAAAATGTATGAAATGCAATCTTCCTCTTTTTCATTATCTTTCTTATGTATGGTATGGTGATGCATTTATGGATGGCATGATGATGCACATGATATGATGTGATGATGCTTTTATTATGACACCTATGTGATGATGCATTTAATGTCTATGTAATGATGTGTATGTCATGATATGACGCTCATGGATGAAAATGTTTATAAATGGATGATATGCATATGATGTTATATGATTATGTACTAGATGCAAATGAATAATATTATGATGTATATGTGATGATGCAATGGATGCTTTGACGATGTCTATGATATGAGTTAATAATGCTTATATGATGGTTCCCTTTATGCTTATGCAATGAATGCAAATGTATGGTTTATGAAATGCTTAGAATAACCAATCTATATTATTTAATGATGAAATGCAATGCATGTGAGATGGTCAGTGTTTCCTATATTTTATGATATGACATGCATTATGCCGATGGTTTGTGGATGCAGGACGGATGCAATGGCGATGATTTGTGATTAATTGTCATGGTACCATGTTAGCGCAAAAAGAAGATAGAAGAAAGTAAGAGACTCCAACAAGTCAAAAGATGATGATGAAGATGATGGTCTGCTTACCAAGGATTGGGATTTTAAAAGGACCATTTACCTTATGTTTGATAATACACATAGGCACAATGCATCAAGGTATAAAGGACCAGGATGGCATTACACCTAGTGTGATGGACTTTAACTTGACAATAAGATAGGAGTACTCCTGTTCACACCTAACACATGAAACCCTATTCAAAATGTAGTTCAGATATTCCAAACATCTCAGACCAAAACATAGAAAGGAAATCCTTCCTTTGTGGTCAAAAAGACAACTAGAACATCCTCCTACACCTAAACAAAGCACATATGACCAAGGTTATATTACAAGAATATCCCACAAGAATAGTAGATAAAAAGATAATGTTCATTGCCCCATTTCTTTCTCTCTAAATCCCTTCGTTTGGGACATCATCGAGAGGTCATTGAAATGAGCACAAAAAGATAAGTCAAAAGACAAAGATAAAGCACACAACAAGCTAATGTTCTTCAATACCGTTAGCCAAGACTAAACTACGGTGATGCCTAATGATGATGTCCATTGTAGGAAGGATGCATACTAGGACATGATGTTATCAAATGATTGATTTGGGACTGATTGGATGATAGGCTATTGACACAAAGAATTGACCAACTTATTTACGTACTGACCTAGACTTGAGACCTTGACATTTGAGTTTTCACTTTTAACCTGCTAGACTTGTTTTTGACTGTTTCACCAAAGGTTGAGGATGACGATGATTTATTATGAGTGATGTTTTATTGCCTGTGAAAGTGAGATGGGGATGAATGGATTTTTCAAATATTTGGATTTTTTTTTATATTTTTGAAATGTTTTGAGGCTATTTTTGGTATTTTCAAGATTTTACAAATGTTTTGATTTTCAAATTTTCAAATGTTTTTGGTGTTTTCTAAGATTTTGACCAAAAGACTAACCTAACAACCTATCCTAGGGGCCTTGGGGGCTCATCAACAGATTAGCCTTGCCTACATTATACACAGAGATGTAGTTCGACTTACTTATGATGATATGATATGAATGGATTGTCAGTTTATTATGACACTCTCCTAAAGGACTGACCTAAGTGTCTTGCGAGATGATCAAAGATCAACCTTTCCTACATTAAAATCTTAGAGATGATGTAGTTTGATAAGACGACTCTATTTTTTGACTTTTTGACTGACTTTTGACCTATTTTTGGATTTTGATATGTTTTGAATGTTTTTTGGATTTTTTGGTTTTATGAATGTTTTTGGATTTTCTGATTTTAGGAAGACTTCCAAAATATACACAAATTCCATCTGAAGAGAACATGCCCCCAACGTGATGCAATAAACTACTCCAATAAAGGCAAGACAAACTGACCTTGAGAATGGGTCGAGTAGTACTAGGAGGGATCATGACACGAACACAGGACCAAGCTATGATGCAAATATGGATGAGGGATGGATGAAGATAAATGGATGATGGAAGTGTGATGGATGGGTGATGCAGAATGAGTCATGGAGATCCTGGTGGATGGAAAGTGCTTATTTACACAAGGCGCTTGTTTGCCAAGTTTTTGCCAAGGTACTTGCCCAAAGCTCCACCGAAGTAGTTTTCACTAGAGGATGATTTTTTTCTCTTTATTGTTTTTAATCCTTTTTCTGATTTTTTTGGATTTCTTGCTTCTTCTTCTTCTTTTTGTCACCAAGACACCTGTTTGCTAGGTTTTCATCAAGGTGACCATTTTTTTAGGACATTTTCTTATTTTTTTGTATTTTTTCAGTTTTACACCTTGCAATATTAGGCATAAAAATTTTTGAGATGGGAGTTGTTCATGGGCTCCTACAGAGGCTCACCTTCCAGTGTTGATAACTGATATGCCCCTGACTTGTAGCTTCTTGTGATGACGAATGGTCCCAACCAATTGGGTTTAAACTTTCCCTTGTCGTCTGGATTTGGGACATTCTTCTGATTTTACTTGAGCACAAGTTCTCCTACCTAGAAGGTCCGACTTCTGAACTTCTTGTTATAACTCTACTTGAGTCGGTTCTGGTACACTTGCAAATGGTTTAAGGCATCCATACGCCACTCATCCAATAGCTCTAGCTCATTCAGTCGTGATACCCAGTATTTTTCATCTGTGATGAGATTTTGCAGTGATATTCTTAGTGATGGGAGCTCGATCTTGATGGGTAATATGGCTTCTAATCCATAGACCAAGGAGAAGGGGGTGGCACCTTTTGGTGTGCAAATAATTGTTCTATAGGCCCATTGTGTGGGATTTAGTTAGAGATGCCAATCATGACCAACTTCATTGACCGTCTTATTGAGTATTTTTAGGATGGTCTTATTTGTAGCCTCAACTTGGTCATTGCCTTGGGGACAATACAGAGTGGAAAAGCGATGTTGGATTTTGAACTTGTGGCATAGGTCACAGACATCCTAATTCTTGAAAGGTGTCCCATTATCTAAGATAATGGCTTGAGGGACACCATAACGACAAATTTAGTTTAGGATGAACTTTGATATCTACTTTTGTTATCACAGAATCAAGTAGCGCTCATTCCATGGATAACCCCCTACGAAACTTGTTTGTTTCCTAGGTTCGTGAAGTTCAAGCATGCAAAATGAGGTGTTTTTCAATCCACCTCGAAGTACGTTCCCAAGCCTCAAATAGTTAGTTTGAGCATCCCCCTACATTTGCCTTGCGAAGACCTTCAAAACGAGTACCTTCGCGGGCTCTCACTGTTGATACTCAGCAATTATAATTGTGAAAAGTGTAGTCCTCAAAAACAACGCTCTACTTCTTTTTGAAAATTTCAATAAGTGTCAAAAGTGCAATGGAGCTAAATATCAGTGCCCCTGCACTTAAGTGATTTTGTTTTGATGCAAAGGCGCTAATTTCTAGCGCCCTTGCATTTTTCTACCTGACTTAGTCATTTTTTACTAAGGCATTGTTTTTCTCCTCTTTTGCACATTTCACTAAAAGTGCCTTAAATCATGCCTCATTTAAATGGGCTACTTGAGTTTACTTTTTAACACTTGGAGATCATTTAAAAGTGATTTTATGTTTCTTATTCATCATTTTTGGTCTTCAACCTCCATTTCTTTTGCTGGGAAAACTCCTCTTTTTCTCTAAAACACGTTTTTGGAGATCTCATGCAATTTCAAGTTTGATTGCTTGTGGTTTTCAGGTATGTTTCATTTTTCTTCCTTAATGCATTATTTTCAAATATGATTATTCATTTCAAAATTTGGAAACATGTCTTTGAAATATCCTTCGTACGTTTTTCTCTTACCCTTTCATTTCCAAAGCTTTCATGCTTGTGCGTAGGTTTTATATCTTGGCAGAAATGTTTTTTTGTTTGTTAGATGAGATATTGAGGTCTCCATGATCCATTGACGTTTTCTTCTCTTTCCTTAATGCGTGTTTATCTAGTTTGTTGTTTTTCCCTGCATTTTTAAAATGTGTTTTGCTTTCTTTTATTGATTGCCATCAATTTTTTTTGTCTTTGTTTCATTTTCATAATAAGAAATGTGAGGGTTTTTGAAAGATTTCGAGCTCTTGCGTAAAAATCTTATTTTTGAGAATACCATTGCGTAGAAATGTAGATTCATTATGTCAAAATGTGTTTCAGATGTTAGCATCAAAATGTTCACATTTTCAAGTTTCAAGTGGCATTTTTCAAATGTCATTTATCTCCATTTGCCAAGGTGTTGAGATTCTACATTTTTACACTTGTAAAACCCTGACATTTTCTTCATCTATCTCCATTTGGCAATGGTGCTAAAATTCTATACCATTACATTCAAAATTCTGAACTTCAAAAAGTTGGAGTGTCAGGGTGCTGATTTTCAGCGCCTTGACACCTCAAAAAAATTTCAACTCCCCAAGTGCAGGGGCGTTGTTTTTCAATGCCTCTGCACCAAAGTCATTTTACGCACAAGTGCAGAGGCACTGATTTTCAGTGCCACTACACTTTTAACTGATTTTTCTTAGAAACACTCCAAATCTTCCCAGCTTCGCTCTGAACTTCATTTTTTCCACTTCATGCATCATTTTTTGTGCTTCATCGCACGTTTCATGATTGCTCGACATTGTTGCTCACTTCATGCATCCCAATGCTATTTTCTAACTAACATTTGTTGATTCCAAATCTTGTAGTTTCTTTTCAAGTCTCGTCAAAAGATCCTCAAAGTTGTTGCTTGTTGATTCAATTTCTCTCAGATGACTATCGAGAAACTTCCATCATCTTCAAGGGCTAAAAAAAATGAAGTAGAAATATCAAGGTGTTTATCTGCCGACAGTGGTGGTCTCCAAGGTAGATGAGATAAAAGACATAGAGGTTGGTCAACAAGACCTAGTTGATTTTTTGGAAAGAAACGAGAAGAAGCCTCTTGAAGATTCTCTGAGAGCAATCGTACATAGTAATCTACATTTGGTGTCTATGTTCCCTACCTCTGCACATAATACAAAATTTGTCCTTCAAGTTGCATCCCATTACATCAGGGAATTCAGAAGTGAGATTGATTCTTTTGGGCATGAGATATTAAGACTTTACCTTGACTTCTTTGATATTGTTTTCAGAGTTCCATAGATGGAGAAGCACATTGAAATCTCAATACAAGTGCAAGAGGTCTATGACGCAGATCCTGGCAAGGCTAAAAACCTGATAAATAGTCAATGGTTGAAAAAAACTAGGCAAACTATTTCCAGATGGCCAAAGGGACTTCCGCGAAGTGACTTCAAGGAAGATTTCAAAGATATGATTACACTTTTGAGCAGAGTAAAGGGGTTGCCTAAATCATCTTATTTTCATGATTGGATGTATGAATACATCAGAATCATAAGAAGACAAAAAGTTCACATTGATTGGGGCAAATAGATCAACAATGAAATACATGAAGAACTAATCAACGTGTTGTCCACATTGAAGTTCTATTTGACTTCTTACCTAGTGTATGTTGCAGTCGTGATGAGGGAATTTCTAGGTCTATCTACAAGAGGGAATAGGCACATCGTACCTATGTACAAATTTTCTATCAACTGGAGCTGAAAGAAAGCTTTCATAATTTTAGGAGGGTTACTGATGCTTTCTTCACACCTTTGCTTTTCATCTTTGATCTGACTCTCAAAAGGAAGAGGGTATCCGATGAGGCCTACAAAGTGGTAAGTAAATTTGGATGCATATATCTACAATTCCCAACTTTTACTTATTTAAGAGTAGGGTGCTACACTGGTTGCCCTTACATGTTGCCCAGATACCCCTCAGACAAGTGGATTCTCATGGAGATGTGCAGACAACTAATTTTAGTGCACAAAGAATGGAGAAAGATTCACAAGTTGGGATTCAAGTTCCCACTGAAAATTGGTAGGTATACCATCAAGATTGTACAAAAGGCCAAATCAGTCTATGTGAAAATGCAAGTCATGACAATGAGGACCTATAGATATAGGTTTGATTTTGATTACAGAGATGCCAAGAAGAAGTTACAAAAGGTTCATCAACATAGGTACCGTTTTGAGGACATATGGGTCAATTGCAAAGATGAGGAGGCCAATAATAAGATGGATTATTGCAGGATAACCGTACAGAAAATCAGAGATCTTGGTGTTGTTGACCTACTAAAGGCTTTCACAGATCCTGGTGACATCATGAACGTTGTCTACAATGAACAAGAAATAGCCAAGAGGCCATTTCCTACAATTCAATGGTCCAAAAAAGAATGTGTTAGCATCAGTGAAATATTGGCACCAATTTTGTCTAACACTGTAGAGTGGCTACACAAGCACGACTTTGAGATGAACACTTTCAAAACAAATTCTGAGGGAGAAGAATCCGAAGTAGAAGTCAATTAACAACAAGAACTCCGCATGAAAGATAAATCTGCGGCTCTTCCCACTTCTTCGGGAAGAGGCCCGAGGACCAAGTTCACTGTCAGCAAGGACACACAGACCATCACAGAAGGAGAAACTCTGAAATCTAAACCATATCACTCCAAAAGAAAAGGGGTTGTTTATAAAGAGATAGATTCAGATGAAGAAGGAAATTCTAGTGATCAATCCGCTAAAGAAGAAGTTTCAGTAGAAGCAGACTCTAATGAAAAAGAAGATTCTGAAGATGAACAAGAGTCTGAAGGTGATTTTGAAGGTGAACCAGAGTTAGAAGGACAAGAGGATGATCAATAGGAACCAGGGAATGATGAAGAAAGAACTATGTCTCCATCTGAGAATGTAGTTGAAGAACTTCCTAGTTTGTCATCACCTGTAATTTAAAATGTTCCTCATACACCTCCAAATTCAAACACTCCTCCACCACCTATTCCTACATCACTTGTTCCCACCACCGTCATACCTGTAGTTGATGTTTCACCTACCTTTGCAGCATCAACCATACTTAATACTCCTTCAGTGACAAGTATACACACGATTGATATTTTATCCAACCCTCCATCATCTATTCTTAGTCTGTCATCGCCATCATATGATATCACTTCAGAGACTGATTTTAATCGATTCATGAATGAATCCGTGCCTGATCTACTCAATGTGCCGACTACAGAAGCAGTTATGACAAACATTGCACCCATTGTTAGAAAATCGGTCATTACTTCAGAAGTGACGGTGACAATAGAGTTGACGGTTAATCCAGAAGATTGTACCTCCTATCTTCCCCCTTAGTTGATATCTCAAGTGTCAAAGTGAAATAGACAAATGATTTCTCCAAAAGAACTCGACCTTGAAGAGATAGTCCCTCTGAAAGCTAAAGGGAAGAAAAAGGAAAAAAGTGTATTCACGGATGAACGTTGACAAAACTGGTCAGAAATATGCAAAAATTGGCATACCATCTCATGAAGAAGGAGATTTCAACAAGGAGGATTACACAGTGACAAGGGTCCAGCTTGGAAAGGTTACAAATGAAAGTGCAAAAGCAGATGCGTAGGTGACTTTCGATATACTAGCTAGGAGATTGGATAAAACGGAGCAAGCTCGAAACATGTACAAATAGAGGGAAAAGCATTATGCCGTTGTTGTGAGGAGACTTGCAGGATCTACAAGTAATGCACAATCGTTAGCAATGGTAAGTGTTGAGGACCTAGCTATCAAGAAAGCTGAGAATTTTACCTCCAAAGGCAGGGTGTTGTATGATTTCATCAAAAAGATCGTAGAACACGGTTCTCAAATTATAATTGTTGTGGATGAAAAATCTACCCTAATAGCCAAGCTCAAAACAGAGCTTGATAAGGAGGGGAGTGTACTTTCCCAAGAGCACAAAGAAATGGAAGAATGCCTGTTGTGGTGGTCACAAATGAAATAGGAAAAGCTCAGTAAATTGGTGGAAGTCGGGGTGATTCCCGACAAAGGAAAATACATAGAGGTAAGAGAATCTTTGAAGCACCGTATTCATGTGTTTTTGTCTCTTACAGAAGATCTCCACCAAGTATAGGAAGATGTTGAAGGGAATCATTTGATTCTTGAAAGAGGAATCAAGGAGTTACCAAGGTAGCTTCTTGAAGAGAATCGTATCTTCCTGCTAACCACAAAACTATCCCAGATCTTTAGAGAAGCCATCATGAAGTTGGTTAACAGTGCTAACTTTTTAGAAGCCTCTCTGGATGTCATTTGTGATACAAGGCTTACACTGGATAACCTTAAAACACATCTTGATAGGTGCGAAAAGGTTCATTCATCTGCCATGAGATTGATCATGAGGATTCACACCATTATGGATTACATCATTGGTCCGGATGAGAAGTTCACGTAGGAAATTAGGAAGAAGTATGAAGACTTCCACACCCAAGCAAGGAACCATGAAGATTCCTGATTTCCAAGTGTTAAAATTTCTAATGCTTTTCATTATGCATCTTGTAAATATTTTTTGACATCTCAAATGTCTTTTCTCAAAATGTAATTGCACCAAAATCTGAGATGTAATTTCTTGAAGACAAATTACACTTTGACTTTGGTCAAAGTTAGGTGAGATTTTCCTTAATTAGCTCACCTAACTTTCCTAATTTAACTCCTTTGATTTCCTAGATTCGCTCATCCCTCTCCCCTATATATATGAAGGATTTCTATTGTATTGTGGATCTTTTATCTCTAGCAACAAAGTGCTTCTCATTTTGCAACAAATGCATGAAACTTTGTGAATCTAAATCTTATCAATAAAGAAGGAAGTTGCATACCAAAATTTGCATTGGATCAATCATGTTTTGAAGTTGATTAAGATTTGTGGTGATTAGTGTGTGAGATCTAAGGGCTTCAAGTAAATCTATGTGAAATTTGTGTTACATTCTTTACTTTGAATTTAAGTTTATGTTTGAGTGACTTTTGGTGGATGAACTGCAAGAATTTGTGCTTACATTTGTTCGCACTATTCATGGAACTATTTTGGTGGATAAATTGCAAGACTTTGTGATTGCATTTGTTCACACTGTTCATGAAACTATTGCGGTGATGTATCTAGAAGACTTTGTGCTTCTAATATAACACTTGTTGTGTATCTCAAGGATCTACTGTTGGAAAGTTATAGAACAACTTTGTGCCTTCGTAAGCTTTCCTTTCTCATTTTTATTGTTATTGTTATCATGCTGGTATCTCTATGCTTTGCTTTGTCAAGATAGAGATATTGGAATTACTGCTTTGTCTTTAGTTTGAATTGTACCGAATCAGAACTACCAACCATGGAGCATTGTAAAACATCTTCTCTAAAAAAAGAGAGAAGCATGAATGCGACACATGCACCCCATTTTGTAAGTATAATGTGTATCGTGTAAATAATTTAATTAGTTTTACTATAGATTCTATTAGCAGTAAGAATGGTGCCTCCCCTTTCTGAGAGGAGAGATTTTTATCTCACATAGTTGTGGTTGAAGTCCTAGTTTTGTAATCTATTGAATAGAGGATTACATAATTTTCACCCAACAATTTTTTGGTGACTCTATTGGGGAATGATATACGCAATCTAAGCCTCACACTTTTGATTGAAGTAGATAAGTTTCCAGTTTCTTATTGTTCTCTTGTATATTGTTATTCTTAATCTCCATCTTGTTCAGATCTACATTCTAGCGGACCGAATATATACACGAGGATTGAGGGCTCAAGGAGTAGTAGATCCACTTTTTGAAGAGTTGTTGCAACGTAATTTTCCATTTACTCCTCCGCGAGTAAGATCACCACTGCAATGTGCTATAAGATACCCTCTGCATAGCCAAAGATCTCCTCTCCCAAGTGTTTGGTATTTTTACTGTAAGCGTCCCATTTAGGTACCTGTTGTGCAACCAGATATGGCCGCACCACCTGTAGGACCATGGGGAAATGCTTTTGGTCCCCCCCGTTTGGCCGCACCTTTGCATGAACTTTCGCGTGTTTCAAGAAAGCATCTCCCAAAGTTTCAAGGTGATGGTAAACAACATCCTGATGAACACATATCTGCATTCTACATCGTTTGTGGTGTTCTCGACATTGAGCATGAAGACATTTCTATAAGATTGTTCATTGAAACCCTTCAAGGGGTTGCAGTTGAATGGTTCTTTACTCTTCCTAATGCTTTGGTCACCGACTGGGCCACTCTTCGCATGAAGTTTGAAGAAATATTCAAACCTGTTGAAGATTCACACACTTTGCTGGCATAACTCACCACCATGCGCAAAGAGGCCCATGAGCCCATGCGTGAGTTTGTAGCTAAGTTCAACAAATTGGTGACGCAGATCCTGAATGATGCAAGACTGACAGATCATAACCTAAAGTGCTTCTTCATCAACACACAACTCCCCAAAGTAAGTTTCTACTTACATAGGGAAAATCTTGCCAATGTTGAAGCAGCTCAATAGCTAGCTACAAGCCTGGAAGACGACATGATCCTTGCAGGAGAAATAAAAATGGGAACCAATACCAACAAAAGGATGCAAGCCTTAGGGTATTCAACATCTAATGTTAATGATCCCAGTGCCAGCTCCAACTTTATGGATCCTATGGTCCAAAGGCTAGCAAATGAAGTCTTGTCTCTTAAAAAGAAAGTCTCCAACAACAACAACAATAGCAACTACAAGGACGTCCCAAGGAAGACTTTTCCTAATTATGCTGGCAACAAAAATAAAAATCATCTCCCAACGCCCCTAGGAAGGCATGTTCTAGAAGCCCCACCTGCTAATAATGTCGCAGGATATTACGAGGCTAAACAAGACGATTATGCACAACAAGATTACCCTGAAGAAGAAAATGTCGACCTCTTCCAAGAAGAAGAAATTAAATCAGCTGGCAACTCCAAGATTAGTTACTTACAAATGGTAGAAGAAGAGGAAGAAGAAGACTTGGTGACAAACACTTATGTTGTTTTCACACAGCATCAACAAAACCAGCTTGATAAAGCTCAAGTTGCTGCTCCACCTGAAAAAGAGAAGCCGCCAGTCATAATTGCTAAAAGAGGATCTCCTCTCCCTTGGAAACCCAAGAAAGAAGAATCCACAAGTAAGCACACCTCATCCCTCTTCATCAACTCCCAATGTTTCTAAAGCTAATCCTCTTGTTCTAAAGACTAGTGTTCCTTTCGTTAAACCAATTAGTGAAGTTACGACTTCCAGCTTACAAAATTCTTTCCAGGATTTTTACATTATCGACCATGCTAAGAAAACCAAGGTCCAAATATCTGAGGCTAAGTACCTCAAAGCCAACCCTAATCAATTTGACAGAATTTTCAAGTTCGTTAATGACAAAGGAATTACCCCAAGTCAGGATACACCTCCTAACATTCTTGTTACTCCTAATCCCAAAATGTCATAGAGTAACCTTGTGTCCACTCCTCCAACTACCTCTAGAAGCATTGATCCATTTTTCATCTCCCTACTTGTAAATGTTTTTAAATTAAGTAACTCTGTTATAGATTCTAGTGCATCTGACAATGTGACTCCCACCAAGGTAGCAATTTCCTTAGGATTAGATCTAACTAAAACTTTTAGCTGTTGTTTCTCCATGGAGAATAAACAAGTGCCTCTGATCAGCTAGATCAAAGATGCACAGTATGCATTTGCTACCTACCCAAAAAATAAAATAAAAATGATGGTTCTCGTAGCCGATGTACCAGCATCTTACATAATTCTCCTCAGATGTAATTTCTGTAAAGATGTAGGAGGAGAACTAAGTATGGATATGTCTGAAGCCAGAATACCTGTCAAAGGTATAATGTAAAAATTGATTCCTGAAAAGGAGTCAAAGTTTTCAGTAACCCAATTAGATGACCCAAGAGATCAGATCCCATTTGAGTCTTCAAGCGTGGGAACTTACTATCTGCAAATAGAAGAGGTTGGTGAATCCTCAACTAGAAATAAGTTAGAGAATGAAGATGCTTCCTCAACTTCAAATGAATCATCATCAGGTGATTTGTCTATCTCTAATCATGATTCCTCATTAGATGATGAATCTTCATACTTTGACATTGTCAGCCTTGGTGACCTAAATAGCATTTGGTTGCTCAAATTTGATGGCAGCTACTCTTCCACTAGTTCTGGAGCAGGAATGGTTTTTATTTCCCCTACAGGAAATTTTTCCCCTTTCTCTTTCAAGTTACAATTTGATAACACTAATAACACCACCAAATATGAAGCTCTATTATTAGGAATGCAAGTTGTACTAAAGAAGGGTATAAAAAATCTCCATGCACAAGGTGATGTCGAGCTGATAGTATGTCAAGTAAGGAATCTGTATCAAACAAAAAATGACAGACTCTGGCATTATCACAATCTAGTTTGAGACTCTATTGAGGAATTTGAAGCTTTTGATATATCTATTCTCCCCAGAGAATATAATACCAGAGCTAATTCTTTAGCAATCTCGGCCACGCTCTTGGTACCACATAAAGACTTTAAGGGTTCTACCTACACCACTGAACTAGTTTTCTGCCCAAGTGTCCCTGACAATTCAGAGAACTGGCAAATTTTCAACGATGATCATTAGATCATTGCCTTTCTGGAGAAAGCAGAGAACTTCAATGAATTGTACTTCGAAGGTAGTAATTCTCCACATCGAGAATCCATGTCAAATATGGACCCTCTTACGAGTGAAGAATACTTACAACTCAAAGGGAAAAAGATTCCCAAAGGATTAGTATCCTTAGAGAAGCTTTTTGACAAGCATGATCACTATGTCAAGAAGCAACTCTCAGATTTTGATTCATCTAATGAAGTGGAACAAATCAATTTGGGAACTAAAGCTAATCCTAAGATGGTGAACATTGGTAAGTGTTGCACAGTTGAAGAAAGGAAATAGTTTTCCCAGTTATTACAAGAATATATGGATGTCTTAGCATATTCATACGAAGATCTGAAATCATTTTGGCCCAAGGAAGTGCAACATGATATTCCTCTCAAGGTTGGAGCTTTTCCTTACAAACAAAAGTAAGGACAATACAATCCAAATATTTATGGAACAATCCTAGCAAAAGTTTAAAAAATGCTAAATGCGCAAATAATATTCCCTATCCACCATTCAACATGGATAGTGAATATCATTCTCGTCCGTAAGAAGAATGGCGAAATCGGTATTTGTGTGGATTTCAAAAATCTAAACCAGTTGTCACTTAAAGACAATTATCCTCTTTTAGTGATGGAGCAAGTCCTACAAAACGTGACTGGATCCGAAATGCTTTCCATGCTGGACGAATTTTCTGGTTACAATCAAATTGAAGTTAATTCAAGTGATCAACAAAAAACCGCTTTCAAAACACCATGGGGTACCTTTGCATATCGTAGGATGCCTTTCGGTCTAATCAACATTGGTGCCACGTTCCAACGTGTTATGGATTTAACTTTTCGCGATGTGATGGGTAAGTTTATCGTGGTGTATCTTGATGATCTCATGGTTTTCTCTAAACAATGCCATGAACACTTCTACCATTTAAGGAAATCCTGGAGAGATGTCGTCAGCATGGTATTTCCTTAAATCTTAAAAAGTCAATTTTTGGGGTTATAGAAGGTAAACTCCTTGGCCATGTTGTGTCTACAGAGGGAATCAAATTTGACTTAGAAAGAGTAAATGGTACTAAATCTCTCACCCTACCATCAAGCAAGAAGGTTGTTCATTCCTTCTTTGGCAAGGTAAACTTCTTAAGGAGGTTTCTCCCAGACTTTACAGAGAAAACTCGTCATATTGTAAATATGATGAAGGGTAATACTACATTTCATTGGACGACATAAGGGAAAGTAGTGTTCGATGATAACAAGGAGGCCATTTCTCATGTGCCTATGTTGGTCTGTCCCAATTACACCAACAAATTCATCATGTATAGTTATACTTCCGAGCATACACTTTCAACAATCTTGGTGCAAGAAAATAATGAGGGTTTTGAATCTCCCATTGCATTCATGAGTTGTCCAATAAAGAATTATGAACTGAGATATTCTCAAATGGAAAACACACTTTTGTTGTAGTCAAAGTTAAGCATTTTTGGTTCTATATTCTAAATAGCCATGTCAAATTTCTAGTCCCAAACTCGACTGTTAAGTCTATCTTAACATAGCAGGAATTTGGAAGAAAAAGAGGCAATTGGATTTCCAAGATTCAAGTATATGATATGGAAATAAAACCCACTAAGTTGATACGTGGGTGTGGGCTTTGTCAACTTATCGCTGAAAATAACCCAAATGAAGAAATTCCAAAAGATGAAGAAGTTTCAGATGATGAAGAGGTGAACCCAAGTACACTTCCAATGGTATTGTTTGTCAACACCATCAACGAATGGTATTCCAACATCACCTATTTCCTCACATATGGGGAATGTCTTGATCATTTGACCCCAAAAGAAAAGAGAACCATCAAGCTAAAATCAGCAAACTTTGTCTTATGGGACAATGGCTTGTATAAGCACACAATGTATGGGACTTTTCTTCGATGTGTTGATAAGGAACAACAATAAAAACTATTGAAGTTGTATCATGACTTAGCATGTGGAGGACACTTCTCGACACCAATAACCACTCATAAAATCCTTAGAGCTAAGTACTATTGGCCCACACTTTTTCAGGATACGTACTCTGGGTGTGTAAGTGTGAATTATGTCAACAATTCGTTGTCAGGCTCAAGTTGGAATCCTTGCCATTGAAATCCGTGGTGATTGAGGAACCTTTCTAGCAATGGGGAATTGAATTCATCGGTGTAGTTAATCCATCGTCAAGTGTAGGGCACATCTACGTCCTGATTGCTACTGATTATTTCACCAAGTGGGTGGAAGCAATTCCTACCAAGTGTGCTACTTCAAAGTTGGTATGCAATTTCTTGAAGGAAAACATTATTTCTAGGTTCGGTGTGCCGAACAAGATCGTTGCTGACAATGCTTTTTCCTTCTCGTCAAATGAGATCTAAGTTTTGTTTCAAACACAACATAACTTTATCTCATTCTTCTAATTATTACCCACAAGGTAATGGCCAGGCTAATTCTAGCAACAAAAATCTGGTGACTATCATCCCTAAGTTGGTAGATGAGAACCAATGTCTGTGGCACAAGGCCTAGCATGATGCTTTGTGGGCAGACAAGATAACTCCAAAGCGGGCAATCGACATGTCTCCTTTTCAACTCTCATACGAGTTGAATGTCAAGATTCCTATAACCTTGGAACTTCCAGCCCTAAAATTGGCTAAGGCCATCGAGGATGAGACATTTGATAACTCTATTGATAAGTGTATTATGTATCTCTCTGAATTGGAAGAGAACCAAGTTCAAGTGGTTGACCACATCATGGAACACCAGGACCAAGTGAAGAAGCTTTTCGACAAGAAGGCCAAGTCTCGAGAATTTCAAATTGGTGATCTTGTTCTCCTTTGGGACAAACAAAGAGAACCAAAAGGTATGCATGAAAAATTTGACTCATTGTGGACATGACCTTTCCAAATTCATTAGAGTACATGATGAGAATAATTTCCTATTATCATACAGAAATGAAATGCCATTTTCCCTTCCTCACAGCAGGCAACATCTCAAGCACTTTACATAGTAAAGTGATTGGCGTTGGTATGTAAATACTCTTCTTCTTTTTTAAGTCCTTTGAGTCTTTGTTTTAAGTTGTGTCATCGTCGTCGCCTGACTCCAAGCCCAATGGATGGATAAAGGCACTTGAATTCTAGAATTCTTCACCCTTCATTTGTTTCAAAGAACGATTGAAGAAAGATCCCCAGCAGGAGCCAGCTGTTATCATAGAATCAAGCAGTGCTCGTTCCACGGATAACCCCCTATGAAACTTGTCTATTTCCTAGGTTCATGAAGTTCAACCACACAAAATGAGGTATTTTTCAAGCCACCTCGAAGTGTGTTCCAAAGCCTCAAACATTCATTTTGAGCATCCCCCTACGTTCGCCTCATGAAGACCTTCGAAACGAGTACCTTCGCAAGCTCTCACTGTTGATACTTAGCAATTATAATTGTGAAAAGTGCAGTTGTCTTCAAAAACAACGCTCTACTTCTTTTGGAAAATCTCACTAAGTGTCAAAAGTGCAAGGGCGCTAAAAGTCAGCGCCCTTACACTGAAATGATTTTGTTTTGATCCAAAGATGTTGATTTTTAGCACCCTTGCATTTTTCTTCCTGACTTAGTCATTTTTTACTAAGGCGCCATTTTTCTCCTCTTTTGCACATTTCACTGAAAGTGCCTTAAATCATGCCTCATTTGAATTAGCAACTTGAGTTTACTTTTTAACACTTGGAGATCATTTAAAAGTGATTTTATGTTTCTTATTCATCATTTTTGGTCTTCAACCTCCATTTCTTTTATTGGGCGAACTCCTCTTTTTCTCTAAAACACGTTTTTGGAGATCTCATGCAATTTCGAGTTTAATTTCTTGTGGTTTTCAAGCAAATTTCATTTTTCTTCCTTAATGCGTTCTTTCCAGATCTAGTTATTCATTTCAAAATCTGGAAACATGTCTTTGAAATCTCCATCGTACGTTTTTCTCATACCCTTTTGTTTCCAAAGCTTTCATCATTGTGCGTAGGTTTTATCTCTTGGTAGAAACACATTTTTGTTTGTTAGATGAGATATTGAGGTCTCCATGATCCATTGACATTTTCTTCTCTTTCCTTAATGTGTGTTTATCTGGTTTGTTGTTTCGCCCTACATTTTAAAATGTGTTTTACTTTCTTTTATTGATTGCCATCGATTTTTTTTTGTCTTTGTTTCATTTTCATAATAAGAAATGCAAGAGTTTTTGAAAGATTTCGAGCTCTTGAGTAAAAATCTTGTTTTTGAGAATACCATGGCATAGAAATGCACGTTCATTACATCAAAACATGTTTGAATTGTTGGCATAAAAATGTTCACATTTTCAAGTTTCAAGTGGCATTTTTCAAATGTCATTTATCTCCATTTTCCAAGGCGTTGAGATTCTACGTTTTTACACTTGTAAAACCCTGACATTTTCTTCATCTATCTCCATTTGGCAATGGCACTAAAATTCTATACCATTACATTCAAAGTTCTGAACTTCAAAAAATTGGAGTGTCAGGGCATTGATTTTAAGTGCCTTGACACCTCAAAAAAGTTTCTACCTCCCCAAGTGCAGGGGCATTGTTTTTCAATGCCTCTGCACCATAGTCATTTTACCCCCAAGTGCAGAGGAGTTGATTTTCAACACCACTGCACTTTTCATTGATTTTTCTTAGAAACACTCCAAATCTTCCCAACTTCACTCCAAACTTCATTTTTTCCAATCCGTGAATCATTTTCTATGCTTCATCGCCTGTTTCATGCTTTCTCGACATCATTTATGGCTTCACGCATCCCAATGTTATTTTTTGACTGACGTTTGTTGATTCCACATCTTGCAGTTTCTTTTCAAATTTCATCAAAAGATCCTCAAAGTTGCTGCTTGTTTATTTAATTGCTCTTAGATGACTGTCGAGAAACCTCCATCGTCTTCAAGGGCTAAAAAGAAATGAAGTACAAATATCAAGGTGTTTATCCATTGACAATGGTGGTCTCCAAGGTAGATGAGATAAAAGACATAGAGGTCGGTCATCAAGACTTAGTTGATTTTGCGGAAAGAACCGAGAAGAATCCTCTTGAAGATTCTCTGAGAGAAATCATACATAGTAATCTGCATTTGGTGTCTATGTTCCCTACCTCTACACATAATACATAATTTTTCCTTCAAGTTGCATCCCATTACATGAGGGAAAGCAGAAGTGTGATTGATTCTTCTGGGCACAAGATATTGAGACTTGACCCTGACTTCTTTGATATTGTTTTCAAAGTTCCATAGATGGAGAAGTACATTGAAATCTCAATACAACAAGTGCAAGAGATCTATGACACAAATCTCGACAAGGGTAAAAACCTAATAAATAGTCAATGGTTGAAAAAACCTAGGCAAACTATTTCTAGATGGCCGAAGGGAATTTTGTGAAGTGACTTCAAGGAAGATGTCAGAGATAAGATCACACTTTTGAGCAAAGTAAAGGGGTTGTCTGAATCATCTTATTTTCTTGACTAGATGTATGAATACATTAGAATCATAAGAAGACAAAAAGTTCACATTGATTGGGGCAAACAGATCAACGATGAAATACATGAACAACTGATCAACGTGTTGTCCACATTGAAGTTTTATATGACTTCTTACCTGGTGTATGTTGTAGCCATGATGAGGCAATTTCTAAGTCTATCTACAAGAGGGAATAGGCACACCATACCTGTGTACAAATTTTTCTATCAACTGGAACTGAAAGAAAGCTTTCATTATTTTAGGAGGGATACTGATGCTTTCTTTGCACCTTTGCTTTTCAGCTTTGATATGACTCTCAAAAGGAAGAGGGTATCTGATGAGGCCTACAAAGTGGTAAGTAAATTTGGATGCATATATCTACAATTCCCAACTTTTACTTATTTAAGAGTAGGGTGCTACACTGGTTGCCCTTACATGTTGCCTAGATACCCCTCGAACAAGTGGATTCTCACGGAGATGTGCAAATAGTTGATTTCAGTGCACAAAAAATGGAGAAAAATTCATAAGCCAGGATTCAAGTTCCCACTGACAATCGGTAGGTATACCATTAAGACTGTACAAAAGGCCAAATCAGTCTATGCGGAAATGCAGGTCATGACAATCAGGACCTATAGATACAGGTTTGATTTTGATTACCGAGATGTCAGGAAGAAGTTACAAAAGGGTCATCAGCACAGGTACCATTTTGAGGACATTTGGGCTAATTGCAGAGACGAGGAGGCCATTCGTAAGATGGATTATTATAGGATAACAGTACAACATATCAAATATCTTGGTGTTGTTGACCTACCAATGGATTTCATAGATCTTGGTGACATCATCAACGTTGTCTATGATGAACAAGAAATAGCCAGGAGGCCGTTGCCTGTAATTTAATGGTCCAAAAAAGAAAGTGTTAGCATTAGGGAAAGATTGGAATCAATTTTGTCTAACACTGCAGAGTGGTTACACAAGCATGGCTTTGAGATGAAAACTTTCAGAATAGATTCTAAGGGAGAAGAATCTAAAGCATAAGCCAACCGACAACAAGAACTCTGCATGAAAGATAAATTTGCGGCTCTTCCCACTTCTTCGTGAAGAGACCCGAGGATCAAGTTCAATGTCAGCAAGAAGGACACACAGGCCATCCCAGAAGGAGAAACTACAAAATCTGAACCATCTCGCTCCAAAGGAAAAGGGGTTGTTTCTGAAGAGATAGATTCTGATGAAGAAGGAAATTCTAGTGATCAATTCACTTAAGAAGAAGTTTCAGCAGAAACAGGCTCTAATGAAAAAGAAGATTTTGAAGATGAACAAGAGTCTGAAGGTGATTCTAAAGGTGAACCAGAGTTAGAAGGACAAGAGGATGATCAATAGGAACTAGGGAAATATGAAGAAAAAACTATGTCTCCATCTGAGAATGTAGTTGAAGAACTTCCCAGTTCGTCATCGCCTGTAATTTCAAATGTTCCTCATACACCTCCAAATCCAAACACTCCTCCACCGCCTATTCCTACATCACCTGTTCCCACCACCATCATACTTGCAATGGATGTTTCACCTACCCCTGCAACATCAACCATACTTGATACTCCTTCAGTGACAAGTATACACACGGTTGATATTTTATCCAACCCTCCATCATCTATTCTTATCCTGGCATTTCCATCATATGATATCACTTCAAAGACTGATTTTAATTGATTCATGAATGAATCCATGCCTGATCAGCTCAATGTGCCAATTACAAAATCAGTTATGACAAACACTGTGCCCATTATCACAATACCGTTCGTTACTTTAGAAGTGACAGTGACAACAGATTTGACGGTTAATCCAGAAGCTTGTACCTCCTCTCTTCCCTCTTGGTTGATATCTCAAGTGTTAAAGCGAAAGAAACAAATGATTTATCTAGAAGAACTCAACCTTGAAGAGATAGTCCCTACAAAAGCTAAAGGGAAGAAAAAGGAAAAAAATTATTCACGGCTGAATGTTGACAAAACTGGTCATAAATATGCAAAAATTGGCATACCACCTCATGAAGAAGGAGATATCAACATGGAGGATTACACAATGACAAGGGTCCAACTTGGCAAGGTTACAAATGAAACTGAAAAATTAGATGCGCAAGTGACTTTGGATATACTAGTTGGGAGACTGGATAAAATGGAGCAAGCTTGAAACATGTACAAACAAAGGGCAGAGAATTATGCCACTGTTGTGAGGAGACTTGTAGGGTCTACAAGTAATGCACAACCATTAACAATGGTAAGTGTTGAGGACCCAACTATCAAGAAAGCTGAGAAGTTTGCCTCTAAAGGCAAGGTGTTGTATGATTTCATCAAAAAGATCGCAGAACACGGTTCTCAAATTATAATTGTTGCAAATGAAAAAGCTACTCTGATAGCCAAACTCAAAACAAAGCTTGATAAGGAGGAGAGTATAATTTCCCAAGAGCACAAAGAAATGGAAAAATTCTTGTTGTGGTGGTCACAAATGAAATAAGAAAAGCTCAATAAATTGGTGGAAGTCGGGGTGATTCCCGACAAAGGAAAATACATATAGGTAAGAGAATCTTTGAAGCATTGTATTCATTTGTTTGAGTCTCTTATAGAATATCTCTACCAAGTACAGGAAGATGTTAAGGGAATCATGTGATTCTTGAAAGAGGAATCAAGGAGTTACCGGGGTAGCTTCTTGAAGAGAATCGTATCTTCCTGCAAGCCACTGAACTATCCCAGATCTTCAAGGAAGCCATCATGAAGTTGGTTGACAAGTAGACTTTTCAAAAGCCTCTTTGGATGTCATTTGTTACAAGTCTTACACTGGATAACCTTAAAATGCATCTTGACAGGTGCAAAAAGGTTCACTCATCTGCCATGAGATCGATCACGAAGATTCACACCATTATGGATTACACCGTTGGTCAGGATGAGAAGTTCACACAGGAAATCAGGAAGAAGTATGAAGACTTTTGTGCCCAAGCAAGGAACCATGAAGATTCCTGATTTCCAAGTGTTAAACTTTCTAATGCTTTTCATTATGCATCTTGTAAATAGTTTTTGACATCTTAAATGCCTTTTTTCGAAATGTAATTGCACCAAAATATGACATGTAATTTCTTGAAGACAAATTATACTTTGAATTTGGTCAAAGTTAGGTGAGATTTTCCTTAATTAGCTCACCTAAATTTCCTAATTTTACTCCTTTGATTTCCTAGATTCGCTCATCCCTCTCCTCTATATATATGAGGGATTTCTATTGTATTGTGGATCTTTTATCTCTAGCAACAAAGTGTTGCTCATTTTGCAACAAATGTATGAAACTATGTGTTCAACTTTGTGAATCTAAATCTTATCAATAAAGAAGGAAGTTGTATACCAAAATTTGCATTGGATCAATCATTTTTTCAAGTTGATTAAGATTGGTGGTTATTAGTGTCTGAGATCTAAGGGCTTCAAGTAAATCTATGTGAACTTTGTGTTACGTTCTTTACTTTGAATTTAAGTTTATGTTTGAGTGACTTTTGGTGGATGAACTGCAAGACTTTGTGCTTGCATTTGTCATATTGTTTGCGGAACTATTTTGGTGGATAAACTACAAGACTTTGTGCTTGCATTTGTTCACATTGTTCGTGAAACTATAGTGGTGATGTATCTAGAAGACTTTGCGGTTCTAATATAACACTTGTTGTGTATCTCAAGAATCTACTGTTGGAAAGTTATGGAACGACTTTGTTCCTTCGTAAACTTTCCTTTGTCCTTTTTATTTTTATTGTTATCATGTTGGTATCTCTACGCTTTCCTTTGTCAAGATAGAGATATTGGAATTATTGCTTTGTCTTTAGTTTGAAGTTGTACCAAATCAGAACTACCAACCATGGAGCATTGTAAAACATCTTCTCTAAAAAAAGAGAGAAGCATGAATGCAATACACACCCCCCATTTTGTAATTATAATGTGTATCGTGTAAATACTTTAATTAGTTTTACTATAGATTCTATTAGCAGTAAGAAGGGTGCCTCCCCTTTCTGAGAGGAGATATTTTTATCTCTCATAAATGTGGCTGAAGTCCTAGTTGTGTAATTTATTGAATAGAGGATTACATAATTTTCACCCAACAGCTTTCCAGTGATATAAGTCATGGGGATGGCTTCCACCCACTTAGTGAAGTAATCAGTGGCAGTGATGATAAACTTGTGTCCACTGGATGAGGTGGGGGTGATTTTCCCAATGAGATCGAGCCCCCATTGTGAAAAGGGCCATGGTGTGATAATCAGGCGAAGCTCTTGAGCTGGTGCATGGATGAGATCCCCATGCTACTGACATTGTAGAAATCTTCTGACATAATCATGTGCTTCTCTTTCCATTGTAGGCCAATAGTACCCTATCCTTAGCAATTTCTTGGCCAAGGTCATACCACTTGAGTGTGAACCATAAATTTCGTTATGTACCTCAGTTAAGGCCATCAATGCCTTTTTAGCATTTAAACAATGTAACAAGGTCCCTTCAATGCTTCTACGGTAAAGGGTATCTCCTAGGATGACAAAACGGGATGCTTTTTTGACAAAGGATCTTTTGAGGTTCGAGGTTATGTCAGATGGGAGGACTCCTATTCTTAGATAAGTGTATACATCATGGTACTAGGGATCACCAGGAACAATGATTTCACACACAAATTCAGATTCTGGTACCTCAAATGTAGGCACGAGAAGCTGCTCTACGAGGAATTCTTTCTTTAGGATGTCACGTGGGATTTCTAGGAGTGATCCCATTGTAGCCATTGCATCTGTCACTCTGTTGTTTGCTCTTGGTAGCTGCTCAAATGTAATATCAATGAAGAACTCCTTAAGACTTTCCACCAATTTCTTCTAGGGAGTCAACTTATCATCCTTTGTTTGATACTCATTGTTGACTTGATTGATTATGAGTTGTGAATCTTCATATACCTTGAGTGCCATTATCTGCCATTGCACTACTATTCTTAGCCCTATGACACGACCTTCATATTCTGCTATGTTATTTGTGCATGAGAATGACAACTTGTATGATTTTGGAATGCAGTTTCCTTGTGGGGTGATGATGAAGATCCTTGCCCCCGATCCATGTTGAGTGTAGGATCCATCAAAGTACATTTTCCAGTGATCCACTACACTTAAGTTGAAGATTGATTCGTCAGGGAATTCTAAGACAAGTGGGTTCTCTAAGTAGATCGGTGCCTCCGCTAGCTGATCTGCAATTATTGTCCTTTGATGGCCTTGCATTCCACAAACTCGATGCCATGTTCTGTGAGGATCATAACCCACTTGGTTGTCTGTCCTGTAAGCATTGCTTTGGAAAGCAAGTACTTAAGGGGGTCTATCTTTGCGATAAGCTTTATCTAATGGGCTAGCATGTAATGCCTAAACTTTTTTGCTGCAAATACAACTACTAGACATGCTTTCTCAATGGATGTATAGTTTAATTCATGACCCACCATAGTTCTGCTGATATAGTAGATAGCTCTCTCTTTTCCATTTTCATCGTGTTGTGCTAGGAGAGTGTCGAGAGCTACTATTGTTGCTGATATGTATAAGATTAAAGGTTTTCCTATAATTGGCGACATGAGTATTGGTGGTGTGAGTAAGTACTCCTTGATCTTGTTAAATTCCTAATTACACTTTTCATCCCACTTGTATGCTACCCCCTTGTGGAGTAGATGAGAGTAGGGGACAACCTTGTCTGCTAGTTGTGCTATGAATCGGTGGATGGTCTGGAGTCTCCCTTGTAAACCCCTTAGTTGTTTCAATGTTTTAGGTGCCTCCATTTCAAGAATGGCTTTGAATTTAGCAGGATCTATCTCAATTCCTCTCATGGACATGATGTACCCGAGGAGCTTCCCTAACTATACTCCGAAGACAATTCTTTGAATTGAGTCTGACTTTTGTATTCCTCCAACCTATCAAATATGGAGCCCAATGTGGCTATATGATCTCATCTTTTCTTGGATTTGGCCAATATATCATCCATGCAATCTTCCATAGTTTTGTGGATCATGTCATGAAAGATTAGTGTCATGGCCCTCTGATAGGTGGCCCCCACATTCTTCAACCCGAATGGCATCATATTCCATCAATATGTCCCCCATGGGCAAGTGAAGGTTGTTTTATGTTAGTCTTCTTTAGCTATCATGATCTGGTTGTAACTTGAGAACCCATCCATCAACGATAGTATCTCATGTCCTGTAATCATATCCATGATCATGTCAATGTTTGGAAGTGGAAAGTCATCCTTGGGACATGCCTTATTGAGGTCTCTGAAATCTATGTAGATGCAGATACCCCTAGTGGGCTTTGAAATAGGTGCAAGGTTGGAGACCCATTATGGATAATCGATCGACCATATGAACCCTGCATCTAGGAGCTTCTACAATTCTATTTTGACCAACAATGCAATATGGGGATGCATTTTCTTGAGCTTTTGTCTGACTGGCTTGGCTTCTAGGTATACAACTAGGTGATGAACCACAACCTCTAGATCAAGCCCAGGCATGTCGGCATAGGTCCATGCAAAAAATTTCTTTCTTTCTTTTAGGAACGCAGCTAGAAGTTCCTGTTCTTTTGTGAGAATTGACTTTGCATAGAATGTTATGTGTGGTCATTCTTTTGTTTCCAAGTTAACTAGATTGCACCTCTCGACTAATACTGTTGACTTATCTTGATGAATTACATTGAGAGGAATATTGAATCCTTCATCCCCTGACACCTCAGAGAGGTTTTCACTGTTGGATACATCCTTTATTTTTACTGTTTTTGGGTCAGAGAGTGCCACAATGTGGTTTTCACTCAAAGACCTAGAGATTATTCTCAAATTTTCACTTTTGCGACTGAAGGATTCAATCGTTTCCCCGTAATAGGCTTGTGTGTCCAGTATGACGTCGAACCCAACCTTGTGATCTCCATATGGTACTGTATCCTATAATCCCATGAATTTCGAGAGTGCCTCATCATTTTTGAAAGTGTCTGAAATTGGTGGTCCTCGTTGGTCGTAATCGATGAGTTGGGGATAGACTAGGTTTATTTCATGGGTTTGATGGTCTGACTCAAAAGACAAGGTACTAATCATGAGTAGGGTGGAATATTCAAAAAGCATAGGCAAGTCGGTTATGGGATCCTCATCACTACTACACACATTAGTTATGTCAAAGGTAAAGTTGTTTAAGGGTAGACATGTGGATACCGGTAATTGAAGGGCAGTTGTTGAGGAGGATTTTTTACCCTTCTAACCGAGGCAACTTTTCCAAGTATGGTCACCTTCAGAGGGGTACATCAGAGACCAAGGTTTCTTAGTCGCTTCTCTAGAATGAGGGGTTCAAATAGGTCGTTGTCATTCTACCCAAGTTTCTTGTTTTTGTCATAGCCCATACTGAGCATCATTTGTAGACCTTTCCTGCTTTCGTCCATTAGAAGATCAGGCACAAGAATTTCATCTTGATATAGGAGACTGGATATGTCTCTTTCATCTATTATTTCCCGACTTAGATCTCCCCAAGACCTGAATCTAGAGGGGTCTTCTTTGAAAGTATGGGATGATGTTTTAGCTGGTTGGGGTTGCTCATGAGTCCTAGGAGATTGAGGTAACTTCCCTATGACAAAAGCACTTTTCTTCATTTTGTAATCCCCACACCCATTGTCCTCGATGATGACCTTGATTTCAGATATGTCGGAGATGGCAGGCATCTTTTTCTCAGAAGTGGAGGCCAATGTAGCTAGGTCTACATACAGAGTGGTGGGGCCTTCATCATTTTTTGGAACTTGGGGGATTTTATAATATTTTGCTTCCAAGATTTTGTAGTAGGCAAAGGGATCAGGATCACCATGAATTGTGACCTCCTAATTTTGGAATGGGAACTTGAATCACTGATGGAAGGTGAAAGCAACTGCTTGCATCCCATGGATCCATGGATGCCCTAGAAGGATATTATAGGGTAAATCAAGGTCAAGGACCTAGCATGTGGATTCCATAATGGTTGGCCCTACTTCAATAGGGAGGGAGTTGAATAGTGCCTTGAGACACTCTTTCCTAATCATCATAAGCTCTGATGGTGATGCCCTTGCCCTTTTCAATGGCATCCTCTAAGAATCACAGATTCTTTATTAATTTGAGGGAATAGATGTTAAGACCCGCACCCCCATCCACCAAGGCCCTTTTGACTTTGTTTTTATGAACCAAGACTTCAAGGTGGAGTGCACGATTGTGAGATGGTTGTGTGGGGAAGTCCCAATCAAAGAATGTTAGGAGGCTTGAGGTGGTGATATTTCCGACCATAGCTTGGAACTGGTCAACATCAAGATTCACGGAGATAGTAGATGAAGCTAATGCTTCCTCTAGGATTTTCCTATGTGCTAGCAATATGTTCAGCAACTCCATGATGGAGATCTGAGCTGGGGTTCTTTTTAGTTGGTCTAGGACATTATAGCCATTAGGAACGGTTCTTGAATTTGAAGTGGATGCTCTAGGTGGCTGTGATGGTTCAACAATGGTGACTTTTCCACTACGTGTGGTGACTCCACAATCAACTTTGGCTCCTTTGATGGTGAAAAAAGTGACCATTTCACTAATGGATGTGACAACATGATCATACACATGATTCACATTGGCATACTTTTTTTTTCCACAGTTGTTTCCTTGGTTATGATCCGACATCGGATTCGTGTATATTTGTAAGTTCTAATTCCCAACTGTTTGCTCAACATTTATGATCTTGTCATCAATGAGGTCTTGGATCAAATTTTTCAACCTCATGCAACTAGGAGTTGTATGCCCCTTAATTCTGTGAAAATCACAAAGGTGATTCTCATTGTACCACAGTGGTTTTACTTGGGGTTATTGATAGTTATCATAGGTGGGAATCTTGATGAGGTTTTCATTTATTAGTTTCTTCATGATTGCTTCAATAGGTTCCCCAAGGGCAGTGTACTTCCACTTGGGGGGATTTTTGTTTCATGGGGGTGGTCCCTATTGATTATTTAGATTGTTGACCTAATTGTTGGGTGGTTGTTGTGATACCGCATTGCTTTATGTGTTGTTTTGATTGTTGTTTTACAGTTGTTGGTAGGTTTGGGTGTTTTGCTTCGGAGCGTTGATTATGATCTTGGCGTCCACCACACCGTCATTGGTGACATTTTTGTTTCTTTCCCACGTGTGAGGTTTCTCATTATAGCTGGTGGATGGGCGATTGTCTTTATTTTCTTGATATGAAGGTGTTCCCCCTTCTGCAATAAGGGCTCGTTTAATGTTGAGCACCTTGGGGATCAGTTGGTCATAAGTGGTGATACATTGTACCTTAAGATGAAATGCCAAGGTTTTCACAAGATTGGTGATGATGGTGCAAACTTGTTGTTCTTCAGGCATGGCCCACTTGCTTCTATTGGCCTTGGATCGCCATCTTTGTAAGAAGGAAGTGAATGATTTCCCCCTTAGCTTGTTTAAGCACAGATAGTTCCTCTAGACAAACATCTATATTGATATTGAAGGCGTAGTTTTTTATGAATGCTTCTACTATCTCTTGGAATTTTTTGATGCCAGGAGGAAGGAAAGAGAACCACTCCATGGTGGGACCAGCCAAAATTTGAGGAAATAGCCACATCAGATACGTATCATCATATGCGACCTCTGTGTAATGTACTTGAAATTCCCTAATATGATCTTTAGGATTACAAAGCCCATGATATTTGTCAAACTTAGGGATTTCAAACCACTTTGGGAATGGTACCATTGTGAGGCTCCTGTCGAACGGATAGCGACACAAGTTGCTTGGTGTTTTTATTGTTTCCCTGATTGGAGATCAAGCACTTGTTGCAAGAGCAACTTGATTTGTGTCGTCATATCATCTTGTGGATTAGGAGGTGGAGTGAATGTGTTTTGAAGTGGTCAAGGTGTTTGAGTAATAGGTGGAGTGTTGGGTGTGTTGGTGGGAGTTTGTTGCAAGCTCTACTACATGATTAAGACTTGTTGATATGTTTGCATTTGTTGTTGTGCCAACAACGCTTGTTGTTGGTCTTGCTATAGTTGCGCCAACAACACTTGTTGTTGGTCTTGTTGTTGTTGTTGTGCCAACACTGCTTGTTGTTGGTCGTGTTGTTGGGCTAGTAATGCTGCTTCTTGCTGCACTTTGTATTGTTGCAGGGCTTGCTGATAGGCTAGTTGTTGGGCTGCTTGCAGTTGTGCCTAGTATTGAAACTGTGCTTGCACTTGCGCCTGAGCTTGAGCTTGCACTTGAGACTGTGCTTGTTGGGTAGCTTGTGCATCTTGAGCGGCTTGAGCGACTTGTGCAACTTGGGCTGCTTGTGCTTGTTGTGCGGCTTGGGTTGCTTGTGCTTGCTGAGAAACTTGGGCTTGTTGAGCAGCTAGCTATGTATCTTGTTGATTCTGAATTTGTTGAAGTGCCTTTTGATAGGCAGCCTGTTGAGCAGCTTGCAACGTGATGCTATATGGGTTCATTGTGTTTTATTTTGGAGGTGGTGGCGGTGGATTTGGGATGGTGTTTGTTGTCGTGATTATAGGCACTAGTGTATTAATGGTGAGGATTTGTGTGGTGGATAGTGAAATTGATATGCTTAGTCCTTGCGAGACCATGTTTATGGATGGTGTTGTGATTGCTTGGGTTGCTTGGACGGTTGCCATATGTTGTTGCAATATCAATGGAAAGATGGAGGATTCAACATGATGTTTTGATTGATGATTGGGGGGTTGTTTTGAATTTGATTGAGTGGTGGTAAAGGAGGTAACCCCGAACCGAGAGGTGGTGTGGATGTTAATGGAAAAGGTGGAAGAGGTAGAAAAATGGGTGGTGTACTCCCTTGAGGAAATGATGAAGATAAAGGGTCAAAGATGCCCCCTGGTCCAAATAGCCCACCTCATCCTTGTGAAGTCATAGGGAGAGAGGTTTGTGTGTTGAGAGGGTACGTTGGTGTCGCATGAAAAGATGATGATGGGTCATTGGGGTCTTGAAAGGTGAGCGGCACATGCAGGTGTAATTGATTCAATGGGATAGATTGACCCAATATAGTGTTTGCGTCCAAATCTTGGTTATTCACAAGGGGGTGTGTTTGTAATGCATGAAGCAATGAGCTCCCCTTGTTAACAATGGGTTGAGTTGGAGCTATGGATGTTGTGATTTGGGGGATGCTTTGAGGGATTTTTTGAAATGGAGGTGTGGATGAGATTGGGGGCATGATCCCAAGAGGTTTCTCCACAATAGTGCTTACATCAAAATCAAAAGGGAGTTTATCCCCTTCTTTAGCTAATTCAAGCATGTATTGGGAGGGATTGAGTCTCATCATGGTATTGAAAATCCTATGAGTTTCAAGATTTTGAACCATTTCAATGATTTCATCTTGTGTCATTCCTAAGACATTATTGGTGACATCTTCCACTTGGCCTTCCTCTTGAGGATTTTGCGATGATAGAGGAAGATTGGTTAGGGGATTGCTTGATCCAACAAGATTTATTTCAAAATTGGTTTGACTTAGGTCACTCGAAGTTGATGTTTCTTTGTTCATCTCCATATTCTTCTTGTGTTGAGATCTAGTTTGCACCATAAAATAGGGATCAATTTTCAAGAAAGTAAGAGATGGACCTCGAATTCTTTGGATTGATCCAATCTTTAGGTACAAAAAAGAGAGTCTAAGAAAATGAGGATCAAAAGGATGATGATGGTAATAATGAGGGATGGAGGATTGGTGGATGATTGAACTCTTAGGAAACCTTAAGGGGGATGCTAAACTTTAGGACTTTGGATTTGATGTCTTGATTTTTTATTTTTATTTTGGATTAATTTTATTTGATTTTGATTTTGATTTGGGATAATGAACTCATAAACTCTAAGAGGTTAGATGTTCTCGTAGATTGAACTTGTCCACAAGATGATAATTTGATTAAGTGTGCAAAGAAGGATTCATCTATACACACATAGTCAAAAAAGATGATTTGAATTTGTTTTTATTTTTTTGATTTCAAGAGGATTTTCCCAAAGTTTAGCGTAGAGGATTTTTTCAAGATTTCCAAGAGTTTTTGGTGAGGTGAATTTTGATTTGATGTTTGAAAGATGGATGGAAATTTGATTTTGATCCTAAGAGACTTAGAAAGACTTTTGTTTACTAGACCAAGGTGTTGAAGAACATGTTAATACTTCCTATGTGAGATATTCAAACCTTTGAAAGAGACTTGGATTTTGACAGTAGTAAAATGAATACAAATTTGGATTGTTCTTTAATGCACGCTTGTAAAATTTGAAGGTCAATCTTTCTCTAAACTCGTAAAGCATAAACAACGTTTTCTTGCGAGCTTTTTTACTAAGACCTTTGGTCTTCAGTTTTTGGATCTTGATCTTTCAGGAAATCATTTGGAAGAGCACATGTGTGAGGTTCAGTTGTTTCTTAGCTTTTCTTAATGACTTCTTTTTACCACAAACAATTCTTGATTAGGTTTTCAAACTGAATGTCCAATGTCCCAATTTCTTTTCATCCCACAAGGTCCCTTATGTGGAAATCAAGGAAATTAAGGAAAAGGTTCCCTATTGTTGACTTTAGTGAGAAAATTGAGATGTAAATTGAAATTATTAGAAACCTCTAAGGATAGAATCCCTAGGGCAAGCAATAACACTTGAATTTTGTCAAAGGTATTTGCTTCCTAAAGGGTTTGAAATTTGATGATCATGTTGAATGTTTGTTTTCCAATGTTTACAATCAAGCAAAGTGTTTTGATTCCAAAAACATGCACAAACCTATGGATATTGAGACAATATTTGTTGAATCCCCACTTGGATAAATCCAGCTATGCTTACTTTTAGCGGATGAATAGATGCTTGACCACACAGGCTCCCCCTTACAGTGCACTAGCTTCTCGGGTCAACCAAGCATTAGTACCCATGAAACTCCCATGACATACTTCTTATCTCTACTAAAAGTCATAAAAATGTGGGGCGTCTTTAGAACGACCATTCTTGCACCAACAAATAGTTTAAGGATTTTGGTCTTCTAGACAAAGGGTTTTAATACAGGCATTTTGTTCATGGGGGATCATCCATGTGGCAAGAGACCATTGTTGCCCTTCTTGTCAGAACAATCCTCATGATACTTGAACTTTCCTCGAGTACCCACACTTATATACCGATTGGAAGTCACTTGGCTTTAGTGTGTTTCCGGTTGGGTCATTCCCTTGGGTGATTAATTTTTGCCACAAGGTAGGCCCTCTAGAGATAAACAAAAGCGAGCAAGTACATCCATAGTTTGATCAATATTTGTTGAGAAACAAAGAGAGAACACATGCGGTATACCTAACTCACACTCGCAATATTTGGTTCAATTTTAGAATCCCAATTGAAGTGTGGAGGTAATCACTTATACAACTTAATATCACAAAAAACCTTTTGATTCTCAAGATCATCGTGAGGCGCAAGAGAAGCGCATATGTCTTTTATATGATATTATTTTGGATAATAGATTACAAAACATAGAAACACATGTTCATTTTAATTCCTCAAAGTAATAATTGGATTCTTTTTAAGCACCAAAAGGAAAAGTGGAAGTTTCTAGTTCAATTGTTAAACCTTAAACAAAATCTAGTAAGTTGCCTAAGGTTCTTTTTAATCCTTTTTTCTTGTTCTTTTTAAACCCAAATTGAAATCTATCGAGTCCTAAAAGCATGAAAGATAGCAAATCCTTAGAAGAGATTATGATTCCTCCCCCAAAGTGTTTAAAAAAACTAGATACAATGAGATGATGATATCATAGAAGCTTTCATCTTTGTTTCCCTCCTTCACCTTCGATCAAGCCAACCTACAAAAACTGGTTAAACTACAGAAACAGAGGTCAAAAAACTAGTTAGTAGTCAAAAGCAACTAGAATAAAAAAGCACATGTTAAAATTTGAAATGAAAAATGCCTTTTACCCAACTCTAGCGGTGCAATATGCATATGCGACACAGTTTGAAGAGGTCAGCGGTGCTATATGGCGTCATTAGGACTGACAGCGACGCTCTACAACAAGACCAGTGAGCACGATTGCGGTGCTGTTCTGAGCAAGCAACAAAATTTGGATTTTGGAAATCTAGCAACAAAAAAGTGGACCAACGTTAAAGTTTGGAAATTTGAATTTCTGGGCGGGAAGACCTCAACGGTGGAGTTTGGAGTTTGCAGCGTCACTGTATGGCGCCACTGGACTGGTAGTGTCGCTATATGGCGCCGCTGGATTAATAGCGGTGCAGTTTCCTGTAGGCACAAAGATGTTAAGAAAACAACAAAATTTTCTCAGAAAACATGTTAATATTTTCAGATTCGCTCTCCTTCTAGTGCCAAAATGTGAATGGAGATTATAGACCTACACAAGCACAACAGAAAATCACACAATTAGATCAACATGCAATTTTAAATCCACATTCCCCATAGAATTCATTTACAATGCACAAAATAGGAAATAAATGAAGAACACAACAAAGAAAGCTATTAAATCCTATTAGAGCATGCAAACTCTCAATCCCATGGGGGAATTGGTGTCATTTTGATGTGGATAATGACCCTTTCCAAATCCCTTGTAAGCTTTGTGATGCCTTTATGATGATTTGATGACTCCTTGGAGAAAATCCTGCATAACCTAGCTATAAAACTTGAAAATGGATGAATGATGATTGAGCAAAGTTCAAAATCTGAAGATTATGACTTTGCATGAAGTTGTGGATCCAAAATACAAAGGAAAGCCTCCTATTTATAGATGAAAATGTTGGAGAACGAGGCAAAAGGGATGAATATGGGATAAAATACCAACCAATAACATTAAGCCACTTGTCAACATGTGAGTGGACAAAGGTGGAGCACATTTTGATGAATGTACCACTAAATGATATTAGGTGGAATTTCAAATTTATGAAATGACATGTTGGAGGGAGAAAGAAATGAATTAAATGCCACTTGGCTCAATGCACAAGGACATGTAAGAGATATTGAATGCCTTGTTGGAAGGACAAATCTATTTGGAGGGATTTTCAAACTTGGAGGAATATTCCCTTTTGATGCCATGTTGAGAGAAATTAGAGGATTCAATAATTCAAAAGAAATGATTTATTGAGAAAGTGGCAAAATCTAGAGGATTTAGATGATTAAGATTAATTTAATCAAGATTTGATTAAATTAAAAGGAGATTAGTTGATTTGACCATTTTGATTTAGATTTGAGGATTAATTTTAGTCAAAATGAGAGGAATATGATTTAAACTTAATTAAATAAATATTTTGATTTATTTAATTAAAGAGGGATGATGTTAGATTAAATTAAATAAAGATTGACTTAATTTAATAGAATGACTTTAGAAATTTAATTAAATAAAATGGATTATTTAATTAAATATAGACTATAGGGTTAATTAAATAACATTGATTTATACAATTAATAGGAGATGATGACTTAATTAGATAAATTTGATTTATTTAATTAAGGGATGAAATATGATGAATTTAATCAAATACAGATTATCTGATTAAACGATTAACAAGGGGGATAATTCAGGACGAACGGTGTTAGTAATCAGGATCAAGTGTGATTGGTACATTTTTTGTGTCTACAGAAAGTAAATTTAGAAAAAAATAGTACCATAATAGTAAATAGAATAGAAAATAGAACCTAGACCCACAATCTAGAGCTCATTGGCTAAGATGCCCACACAACCTACTATTTTCCATATAGAATGTATTGGTCTAGAGATTTGGTAACTTATGGAAACACCTAGGTTACCTTAATACAATTGCACAAAAAGAAACACAAACATAATAGGAGATATCTAGGTAATGAGATGCACATTTAAATGATAAAATATAAAGAAATGTTTATACTTAACAATAAAAATTAAAATGACAAAGAAAAAGAAAGTGATACAAAACCTCCATGTGATTGATATGTTTCCAAAACCTATTAGCTAGAAAAAGAGAAGAAATGTTTGGGTTTCATAGGAGCTTTTGAATAGTGGTCAAGTCCCTATTTTGATTTTTTAACCTCTATGAGTGACCAATGACGTAGAATTTGACGATAAATATACAAGTTTTAATACCAATTGTTGGGAAATTAATTCTCTATCCAAAAATGAATTTAATGGATGAGATACAAGGCTTGTACTACTACAATATGAAAAATTTGAAACTTATATACAACTATGAAATTAAGTTGCTTTAGTGTGGAATTATCATAATTAGATTCATCTTCTTTATGATGCTAAAAATCAACCAACATATCATGCTTATAAATATTACCTTATGTGAACTTATAACAACAATAAATAAGGAATAACATCATCATAAGATAGCAAAAATGAGACACAAAATCAACAACATAAGAGCAACACATAACATCAAATTTACATGGAGAAACCCTTACGCAAAAAAAACCACCAAGAAGAGAGGCCAAGTATGCATTATATTCAAATAAATGAGATTACAATATATTTTCTTTCATTTTTCTCTTTTCCTCCAACATGGCAACACCTATGTACTTATGAACAACTTCTTTATGCCTTAAATTTTCCTTGTTTCTATAGAGTAACACTATATTTAACTAAACTCCACTTAATTTATACATCCAAGGAGCTGATGTTATGTGGATAAATACTCTAGTGTATATTTAAACAATAATAAAATGAAATTTGTAAGTATTTATCCATGGTCTATGTGGATAAATACTCTAGTGTATATTTAAACAATATTAGAATGAGATAAATAAGGTGAGAAATCACCAATATATTTTCAAATAAAGTAGAAAATGATATAGAAACAATTGACTACTAGTAGTAACAACAATTGATAAATCTTGAGTGATATTATAACTAGATTTTGTTGAAGAAAATGAAGAGGAATGAGTGTAGAGGATGCCCCAAGTATTTGGTAGCTTCAAAACTTCCAAGAGCACAAGAAACAAAACTTTCTAGAGTCACAACAATGAAGGAGAGTAATCAAAAAAAAAGGAAGAGAGAGGGAGTTGAGAATGTAACTTAGAATATGTTTTTGAAATGTGTAGTATATTAGAAAAGAACAAGGAATCCCAACTATCATATTTGAATGCATGAGGCAATTTTTTAGACTAGTGGGCATTACCATTGATGCAAGTAGGTTGTTAGGTGACAATAATGTTTCTTTTTTTAATTGTATAAGACGTTAGCACCATGTGGTTATGTGTGCATTACACTGGTGTCCTAGAAAAATCAACAAAATCAAATCCTATGATCCCAATTTTACAAGTGGAATATGATTGTGATATAAAAATACAGAATTTTGGTGAGGGAAAATTAGCTAAGGAAAGGGCTGAGTGATCCTTGAAACATGATAGGGGAACATATATCCAAAGCATGTTCAAAACATAGGGTGAAATTGTGAGGGCACACAATTCTCTATACATTACAATTTCAACTTCATATTGATATGAAAATGATTTAGGAAAGCAATAGTGAATTCATCAAAGGAATGTATGAAACTCAAAGGTAATGAATAAAACCACTGAATTCCACAATATATTAGGGTTTTTTGATATAACTTGGCTAATATCTTATCTTCATATACACAATCTAAACATGTTCCATAGAATATTTCAAATCAAAGTTGGAATCACTCTTTCCATTGCATGAGTCAAATATTGGTGAAAAAAATTAAGAAGTTATATAAATATAACAAATTCAAATTTAAGGGGTGTATGATGTAGAAGAGTATATATGATGAAATCCTTAATATTATCACTTGTTTATTAAGATTGATCATTTTTTGAAATAGTGTATCCAAGGTGGAAGTAGAGACAAGTGGTTGAGCAACATGTGAGACAATGAAAGAGGTATAATGAGGATCCATGTAGGGAAGTAAGGTTATAACCATGGAGGGAGGGACCACATTATAGAATGGAGTAGATATTGGATGGGAGGGAGGAATAATTATGGATTTAGAATAAGTATAATAGGCAGTGGCCATGGAAGTAGGGATAAAACTAAGGATAAGAGTGGTAGGGATAATGAATGATACAAGTAGAGTAATAGTATATGAAGGAAAATATGTAAGAGCATCTACCATCTCATGACATTGCAAGATGTGAGTTACTTATACATTAAAATCTCGACCAACATTATGATGCATTATGAAGCATCTTTAATGGAGATAATGGAGCACCCAAGTTGGTGAGTTAGTTATGACAGTGTAAGAGAATCTTATGATATTAACATGCTGACTCATCATGGGAGTTGTGTATTGGAATTCCTCATGGGGATTAGGGCACTATTTTCAGGGTGGTATTCTCCCATTGTTTATGGTTTACCATTTATGGTTTTTTAATTTGCATCTTCTCTAAAATGATGCCTAAGATGTAGTATGCTTTACTTTTACAAGGGGTTATGGCACTCAATTTTCTCTAGACTTGCGTTAATTGTTCTCTTATGAAAGCTTGAGCATGCTGAAGTATTATAATTGGATTAATACTATGAATACATTGGTTTGAGATTTGGAGGCTAGGTTTTTGTTGAAAGGGTTTTCCCAAGATAAATATTGTGTTCTTGTGGTATTGCTTTTTTATGTATATATTCCTTTGAAATTGCTAGATTATATTTTGCTTGCATTTCTCTCTTCATTGATTAGTGTATTGAGTGTTTTTGCTACTAGTTTTTTTCAAATCAAACCTTAAACAAATATGAAAATATGATAAAGTAATAAAAAATAATATAAAAAAACCCTAATTTAGAAGGTAATACCTTAGGGGTGTAGGTCATGTCAGGTTCACCAAATTATGTAAAGATAAAAATCACTTTACATGAGTTATCTAGGTTGATTAAAATAGATGCAATTAGTAAGCACATAATTGACCCACATTAAATAGTTGGGTTGATAAATTATAACAAATATTCATAGAATTAAATGAGTAGGATTGAAATTTTATCTCTAGAACCAATGCTATCATGCAAAGTTGATTCACTACTATCCAAAAATTTATGCCCTTAGTATGCTAAACGTCTTAGAATATGAAACGACTTAGAGAAATATCTCAAGTTCAAATTTGTGTGTTGCAGGGTTGATCCCAATTTGTGTGGATTCAATTTGATAGACACAACTGATTTGTAACACTTGAGTTTGATTTGTTAGATAGTGCTTAAAAATATATGCTCACTTGGCATTAAATTGTCAAGGTGGTGTTTAGGGACATTGTTGAGAAGATTGTTAATTCACTAGGTGATTTTCTCCTAGGTCAAACCCCTTGGTGGGTGAGATTAACAATGATGAGTGATATTAAAAAAATATCATTCATCAACATGTAGATAGCCCAATGTAGATGCGATAATTTGTCTCGTAGAAATTAAAGTGTTTGATAATGTTTCTCTTTTTTCACCTTATGAATTAATTGCATATTGAGTGTCTTTAAATACCAAAACTCAGCAATGAGGAGCACAAATGTGTACCAATTTGTCTTACAACAGATAGTACAAAGGGTGACAATGTTCAAATTTGAATTTAATCATTTCACTTTTGGGTTTATTCCTACATATCTCAATATTGAACTCTAGGTCAGTCTGATGCTATGCGGAAATGAACTTCAAGAATAAAATGATAATTTTAAGGCATAGAGTGAATGCACGAAGGTAAGTGCAAATGATAATGAACAAATGACAAATAAATAAAGAATGTATGAGGTAAGTGTAAATAATAATAGAGTGGGTATGAATAGAGATTGGTTTATGAGTTAAACCTAACATAAAAGTATAGATATGGATTGGGTTATATTTGAGAAATTCCAACTAGACATAAAACTAAATGAAAAATAACATAAACATACAATGATTAAGATATAAACAAAAGAAATAAAAAAAATGATTAATTAGATAATTAAACTTACCTTTGTTGATAGTTGCAATTGATATATTTAATGGTTTTTAAGAGCATTTTAAGTAATGGAGTACTCTTAAACGAATATATACCAAATCCTTATTCCCAAGCTTTTAAATATTACTCAGGTCAAATGTATTCGGCGCAAAAGAAAAACACAAAATGTTGCTGGCGGTACTCTTTTCCAATGCGGAAGGCAATATCCTTCTCGAACGGTAAGATTTTTGTTCTAGCCTTGCTCCCAGTAATCTTTATTATTTTTCATAATTTGGCTTTTCGTGTGAATTTATGGGCAGTTAACCTGCATTTGTGGGTTGTAATAAGAATTACGATCTGTTTCCTATTCCCATATAAACAACAGGTCCTGGTTTATCCACATCCTTGTCATGATCTGGTTTGAAAATTTTCTCTGGATCTTCCGGATCGTCTCTTCATAATTCTTTCTTAGGGTAACATATTTTTCTTCCAAAATAATTTAGCGTTCTTGAGTGTTTGCCCCTTACAGTTTACTTAATGCTTATTTGATGTACAGATTGTTTAAAAAGGAAGAGTTACAAAATCTGAGCAATCTTGCCCTGTTTCACCTTTCTTCAAGAACTTACAGGGGAATTAAATGAAAATCTAGATCATAGCTTCACAGTCAGTGTGAAATAACCAATAAGCTTGCATATTTACTCCTGCTTGAAATTTGTAAACAATTTTGTGCATTTCAGGAAAATTAAAAGCCAACTTACCACAATATGATTTTGAAACTGGCTCAATGACATCATGTGTTACAGAAGGTCTTCACAATCAACCATCTGAATTAGCATTCTTGTCAATAACAAATATGCTTGTGAAACAACTTTTGAGTGGGTTTGAGGTAGTAGCTTGATAAAGTGACTTTAGTATATGATTTGTGCCTTTTGCTAGGTTTTATTTCTCTTTAAAATTTATGCAATCTTCTTTCTTGCACAAATAATATGATGCCGAACTTTGAATCTTTTCGAGTGCTTTTTTCCTATCTTGGCTAATTTTTTTTCTTGAAAAGGCAATAAGAAATTTATTCTAAAGTCAAATGAAATTACATAAACCAATCAGTTTTCCAACTAACAGTAGCATATCTAAGTCTAATAATCTAAAAATAAAAGGTAGCCATTACTGACCTTTCTTAAAGTAACAGTGCAATTAACTATAAAACTTCTAAAAATCAAAGATCTCTCAAGCAGTGGTAGTCTCAAGTTCTCAGTCAGCAGGAAGATAACAGTAAAAACAGTATTACAACAATAGTCATCAGGGGCATACCCCTCCAAAAACTGCCAAACAGAATCCAAATCATAAGAGAATGACCAAGAATTTTAATTATGAATTATACCAGTAGGATGGCAGCCTGGTTCAGGAGCTAACGAAGGGCCTAACGTCTTAACCAAATTCTCCATCAAAGGGCTGGAGAAAAGATGTTGAGGGGAATTGTCAGTAGTCTCTCCAGCATCCCTGCTCAGCACATCACAGAAACAATGAGAGAAGTGTGCCACTGAGATAGAAAGACAATCTTTTATTCCATACAAATATTTGTCTTGAACAAATTTATGTGGAGCGTGAAATAGTTATCATGCTTCCCTGCCCTCCCTCACATCTTCGTTATTCAGAGCAATAGATTATTAATATTTCCCACTGATAAGCTTTGAGATACTTCATGGCTGTAATGTCAGAGACAGTTTTAATTTTTAAAGTAATGACAATGAAGCAAGGTCACTACAGCAGGCTCATCAACAGACGGGTTCTTAATTAACAATTTAATTTGTTGCTGCTGTACAGCAGCAACAAATTAACATGTCCAAGAGTTCCTCTTGGATTCTGTCAAAGCCCTTGTGGTGCGAACTGCAATAGCCTTCTCATATAGGCCGCTTGAGGCTATGCTGAAGATCTATGGAAATGATTGGGTCAAACTTATGAATACAGAATGGAGATGAATGAGCTTTAGTGCATGACACCTCACCAGATGGGTTTTAATTCCTCATGACTGGTATCTTTGACAGTGTGTGAAGTATCTCTTAACCAGCTTGGGAGGAGTAGCCCAATTTTTCACCAGCTAAAGAGAGCACTGTCTGTAGGGGTAGAGGAAGTTTTGCAGACCACTCCATACAATTTCATGCTATCTAAGCAGGGTTATTTATTTGAATGGATCAAGGGAATTCAGGCAGCCTTATAGCAGAGTTTTTGCTTGACATGGTACAAAGCAGACAAAACCACTTAAGATGGGAGAGAAGGAAGCAAAAATAACTCCAGGATAAACCACCCCAAACTAATAGCAACAACAGAAATCGCAAATCCAGTGAAGGGAAAATTCACCAAATTGATTCCAGCAAAGAAAAACTGTGGAAGGCTAAGAGAAAATCTTTCCAAGTAGTAGCCAGGAGAGTAGCACCACTGGCCTATCAATGTTGACTCTCCACACCCACATTGATCTCTCAGGCCAAACACTGAATCTCCACCTTCTTAAAGCTCCTCTACTAAAGCAGAAAAGCCATATGATTTCAGCACAGCAACATTTACAGAACCAAAAGGGTCAAAGCAAGAGTATGGGGAAAATGAAAACAAAATGGCCAAAGAACAATTTGAAAAACCTGACAAATCCCATGATATTCATTAATTGTGAGCTTTCTGTATAATGATAGTCTCACTGATTGGGAATTTGGTGTGATTGCCAACAAAAGATTGCACGAGGGGTGCTAAATTAGACGTGAGTGACACTACCTTATACTTTCTTTTTATGTTTTATTCCTCTTCCCATGATAGCCACCTACTTAGGAAAAAAAAAGACGCACTTGGGGCCCCCCCTTAGCAGGGATGTTATCGCCCTTATATAGTAACATCCTCATCATCAGCGATCAGGTCAATGCTTCTTTGAAGCCTGTACAAGGGATCAAAGGCCATATTGTCCCTGATTTTGGTACCCTGTGATAAGGAAGAGGTGTGCTTAGCAAGGGGGGTTAGGCATGCTGTTTTGCTCCCTTGGGATGTAATTAACCTTAAAGTGATCAAAGGAATTCAGAATTCTATGGATATGCTTGACCAGTCTTTTTAGTTTGCAATCATCCATATCCCTTGTTGAGTTGATAGTATTTGCTGAAATCTGAAAATCCATGTCAAACAATGATTTTTGGAGTTACATTAGTAAATTTCATATGGGACATGGGCTGCTCAGAAATTAACACATCAAAAAACCACTTATTTATTTTGAAATCATTTACTTCTAGAAGAAGGAGGATGAGTGGAGGAAGGAGGAGCTATGAGGTTGAGTAAGAAGATGAATAGTCATACTCCATTTTCGACCTTGAGCTGCTCCATCTTCTGGAATTGACTTTGATTAGTGTTCTTCACCGCATCTGAATAAAGAGGAAAACTGGCTAAAAAGTGTAGCTGTTTTCTTTGCTACCATGGATAGAGAAAGTCTCCCTCATGTAAATTTTTTGATGACTTGCTTTTCAATGTCTAGGGCAAGAAATTAGGTCTCTGTGTTTCATTCTGTAGAATGGTGCAAAAAAGGTTTGTTTGTGATATTCTTTAAAAATCATAATATGCAAAAAGAGCCCTAAGTAAGGAATGTTGGTAAGTCTATTTTCAAGGCTGTGTCTTGGTCTCCGAAGGTTTTAAAAGAAGTATTGGTATGCACTATTCCTAGTTGGGTTACAATAAAATAATTGTCCCCTCAATTTTGGGTTTTTATTCCCAATTTTTTGCAGCCTATGGGAAAGGTCCTCTAGATAGAAGAAACTAGAGCCACCTTGTCGCATTTGGATGCGAGTGCTTTGGTGTCTTGGAGTTAATTTCCTTGATAAATTGGAAGTCAATATGGGTGGGTATAATTTGACCTGTAACATTGAATTATTGGGAGGGCTGAATGCTTGTTTTTAATGCAAAAATGAAGGACATCAAAAAAGAGATTGTCGTAAAATTAAAAATAGTAACAAGAACTTTAAACCTGAATTCAAGGAAAAACCTATGGACTTGGCTAACAATGAAAATAATCCTAAAGAACAAAATGAAAAGGAAGACTGTGTTAATAATGAGGAACCTATAATTAGGGATAGCACTATCATTGAAGAAGAGGTCGCTAACAAAGTCAGTGACTTGGAGAAGGAACTAGGAATAAAAGCCGTTGATAAAGATGTTCAACGCAAAAAAAATGCGAAAGAACTTGTTTTGGATAAATTAAAAGAGAAAATTTGAGCTGATAGGGAGAAAAAGAATCTTGAAAATACTAGTTCTCAGCCAATTACTTCCCTCTCAATAGTGCTAGAGGGAGGGACAAATGACCTATCCAAAAAGGACTTATCAAAGGAGGATAGTGAGAATGTGATTTTAAATTAGGACAATCCCTTATTTATCTATGAAGTAGATAAAGGGATGTATGTTGATAAATAGGAGGATAAAAGAGAGGAGAAGAAAAAAAGAAAGCAGGTAAGTAGAGAAGATAGCAGTCAAAAGAATAGAAAAAAGGGAAAAGAAGATAAAATTCCAAAATGTTTTGATAGATTAATAAAAAACCCTCTATTTCTTCACCTAGTCACGTTGAGCTTAAATTGCATTTGTTGGAATGTCAAGGGTCTTGAATCCTTTGATAGAAAATACATTATCAAAATTTTTCACAATAAGAGGAACATTCTTGACTTCCTACTCTTGCTCAATTAGAAACCAACTTGAAATTTATATGGAAAGGTGCTATTTAAGTTTTTACCAATCATGATAAAGGGCGAGGGAGCATTGCTATCTTGATTAATGACAAGTGGTTCAGCTTTATTAAGTCCTTTGGGTGTTCACAATGTAACAGGGGAGCTTGGGTCATTTTGGAAAAAGATAATTTTGAATTTGGTCCATGCTCAATTTATGCAGCCAGCGACTATAAGGATAGAATTGACACTTGGAAATGGATGAGTACTCTCCCCATAATCCTTTGGATTATTGGTTGAGACTTTAATATGATAGAGCTTAAAAAGGACAGGAGTGAAGGTATAGAGATGGCTTGGAAAGTTAATGAACAATTCTTTTGGATCAAAATGAAAAGGAATTTACACCTTGTTGACCCCTTGGAGAAAGGTAAGAAGAGTAGCAATGATATTTGGTTTATGTGGTGTAATAGCCAAAAAGATGGCAAAAGGATTTATTGCAAGCTTGATAGATTCTACGCCCACCAAAGCTATTTTAGGTTTGAACCAATGGATAGTGCCAATAGAGTAAAAGTTCATCCTTGCTCCATATCGGATCACCATCCTATTGGATCAAAATGAAAAGGAATTTACACCTTGTTGACCCCTTGGAGAAAGGTAAGAAGAGTAGCAATGATATTTGGTGTATGTGGTGTAATAGCCAAAAAGATGGCAAAAGGATTTATTGCAAGCTTGATAGATTCTATGCCCACCAAAGCTATTTCAGGTTTGAACCAATGGATAGTGCCAATAGAGTAAAAGTTCATCCTTGCTCCATATCGGATCACCATCCTATTGAGGCTAAAATTTTAATTCAAGACAATAGTTCAAATATTGTATGGAGGAAGACAATTTGTTCAAGCTCAACACTAAGTCGCTTAATGTTTAAGATTGTAATGATGGAATTTTCATGTGAAGAGAGATCAATAAGATTTTTTGTAATAACTCTTCCCATATTGAGAAGTGGAAATTTAATGTAAATAGCTGGAAAGTCTTGTTTCAAATCTTGGGGAGAAAAATTGCTTTGGATGAGAAAAGAATTGAAAGTATATTCCAAGAGGACCTTTGTGTATGTGAAGGACTCTTGCAATTTGACCCAAACGATGAGACCTCTAGGATGGTTGATATTAAGCATTAGTTGAGATGTGTGCAAACTAATAATGCTCAAGGGATGAAAATTAGGGCCAATTTGAACTGGTTGAAAGAAGGGGATAAGGTTTCTAAATTCTTCTTTAACCATCTCAAATCTAAAAATAAAAAAAGAAGAGATTGGTCCTATCTAGATTGACAAGTCTCAGATTAGTAATATCCATTACGAAACTTTTATCAAAGGCTCTTCCATTCTGAGGACAATAGCAATTATTGTATAAAATCCCAAAAGCTTTGTAAGAAAATTATCCCTGATAAAATTAGTAAGGAGGCTGCCAACAGTTTGAATAGTGTCATTAGCAGGGAGGAAATCATTAGAGCTATTCAAACTTTCAATAATGGTTAATCTCTTGGTATATATGAGCTGCCTACTGAGTTCTATAAAAAGAATATGGATTGGATTGCTGATGATTTGTTGTTGGTCTATAAAGAAGTTATTGATAAAGGCTCTTTGGGGAAGGATATTAATAGAGGCATGATAAAACTCCTTCCCAAAAAGGGTGATAAGAAGCAAATAAATAATTGGAGACAAATAATGCTCCTTAATGTCTCATATACTTTTTTTTTGCTACAGTGCTAGCTCTTAGACTTACTGATATTCTTCCTAAGTTTATTAATGCTACTTAGATTGGATTCATTAAAGGAAGATTTATTCTCGAAAACTTGATAACCATTTGGGAAGCAATGAACTGGGCTAAGAACATTAGTTATAATGTTGGCATGCTTTTGTTGGATTTTGAGAAAGCTTATGATAGGGTTGGATGGTCATTCATTAATATGACATTGGAGGCCTTTGGGTTCCCCCCTAATTTCTGTAACATGATCAAGGTCTTATTTAGTGATGCTTCTACACAAATTGATGTTAATGGATCCCTCACATAGCCATTCTCCTTGCAAAGATCAATTAGGAAGGGCTGCCCTCTTGCACCTACACTGTTTGTGATTGCTATTGATGCCTAGTACTATTTATTGAGAACTAGTAGTATTGGTGAAAAGGTCAAAGGGCTTATTCTTCCAAATAATGACAATTTATTGAATATACAATTTGTAGATGATATTGGACTTTTATGGAGTTGGAAGAGAACAATTTTGATAATATGATGAATAGGCTTAAGCTCTTGTGTATGGCTTTTGGTGCTAAGATCTCTGAGAGTAAATCTACTCTGCTCAGTTGGCAAGACAATCCTTTGGAGTGGTTTAGCAAACATAACTTTATGTGGGGGGGTCCTAATAAATAGGTCAAATACCGTGGTGTGCCCTTCTCCATTAGTCCTCTTAAGAACATGTGGAACTGGATTTATGATAAAATGGACAAGGAATCCTCCAAATGGAACAGGCAATAGCTGTCAATGGTGGGCAAAATTTCAGGTATGTTAGAAATTTTTATTGTCCTACAATATTTACTATGCTTCTATTTGGTTCTTCAGTAGTTATCAGGTTAGTGATATCCAAAAAATCATAGGAACTTCCTTTGGTCTGATGGGAAAGGTAATAAGAAGAGAACTGCAGTGTATTGGCAATGGTGCTGCATGGATAAAAAACAAGGTAGTCTTGGTTTAAAGGATTTGAAGATTCAAGGTGCTGCACTTGCAGAAAAATGGATAATTAAGGCCTTTACTGGAGACGAACCTTGGAAATCCTTATTAAAAACAATATCCAAAATGCCGTTTCAAAAAAAGCTAGACAATGGAAAGGGCTTCATTCCCATGATATCGTCTTTGGTAGGTTTTCTGTCACTCCCTTTGGCTCTAATGTGTTTAGAAGTATTTGGAAAGCTTGGGAAGTTGTGAGAAGTTAGATTAAAGGTTGTAGTTCTTATAATAAAGAGGATAACAAGATTTGTAGCTTTAAGTTTGTGTGATGGAACCTCCAGTGGAATAATAAACCTTTTACTCTCTTTCAAGGATGGTTTTCTAAGTGTTGGAATAGCAAAGGAGTTAGTGAGTTCAATGACATTCTTGATGGGGCTTAGTGAGAGGTTTGGGTTGCCTCATTCCTAGAAATAATTTACTCTATTCTTGAAAAATCTTCTTGTAAAATGAACTTCCTCATTAATATCTTATGGAAATCTTCTGTGGATGGATGGATCTGCCTTCTTGAAGATGGACACCAAAAGCATCTACAAAATGTAAACTGATTCCTAGGAGGTCGTTGATCATGTGAATAGGAGCTAGAATCTTGAGCTTAGTCCTAGTCAATGGGTTAAATTTTTAGTGGTTGATGGCATAGTCTTCTTGAACACAAAAATGCTTGTTTTAAATGGCTTATTTTACTTAAAAGATTTGTTGTGGGTATGATCTTTTTTAAGTTTGACCCTATTAAGAGGAATTATAGTTTTTATAATGTGCATGAATCTATTGATCATATCTTTTGTAGTTGTGAGTTCACTAATGAGTCCAAATAATGGCTCAATTTTGATAGGATTTATCATATATTTGCTGTTGATGCTATATACTTTAGCACTTGGTTATTGGCACTCTCCATGTTATTACCCTAAATTTATAAACCTTGGGCATGAACTTATCCTTGTGACTTTTGATAATATTAACCTGCTATGTGATATATCTATGTTAATTTTACATGTGATTGAATGAATGTTATTCTAAGGTGATTATGGATATGCAATTGTTTGTGCATGCTAATGTCATTATGCAGGTTCACATTAAGATGCAGATATAAATGAAGCTTGCAAAGTGGAAGAAGTTCATGCCAGCTGGTTGGTTGCTAAGGAAATCAAAAAGATGGTCATTAAAGAGGTCAATGGAGGGAAACTCTCAATGGAGGGAAACTTCCAATGGAGGGAAACTCCCAGCTCGTGTGGAAGTTGTAACTTACCTTTTAAATGATCATGTCTGTTAGTTGAGCAAATCTAGGAAGTGTTGTTGTGCTGGATCCTCGTTGAGGCAAGTTTGCTTTGACTAAATCTGGCGCATGAATAACTTCCTCCCTCTCTTTTCTATGCTTTCAATAAATGGCGTCCTCCTATTTTGTTGGAGTCGACTGCCTAGTTAGTTAGGGTTGATTAGAAGCTTTCCCCTCTATAAATAATGGTCAAATGCCCCTTTTCATAAGGTTGATGTTAGATTGTACTTCCATTTTAGTTTCAAGTATCAGCCATATTATTGATATGATGTAATCATGTTTTTAATGAATAAAATGATATTTTGATTTGCTGCATCTGAGTTAGCTTAGGGAAGACTCATTCAAGGGGGCCCACTTGGTGAGAATTCCATCCATTTAGTTTAATAGTTATTTTCTCTTCAATTAGTTTTGGTCTTGTTAATTTTTATGATAAGATTATATGCACAAAAAATAATTCAAAATCAGACACAATAACACGTTGATACTCGGGAAAACCCTCCTCTTGAGGGAGAAAAACCTAGCAACAAAGATTCCTTTATATTTATAATGGCAACAATTCTCTTTACAATGAGGCCTAACACAAAGCCAATATTCAACACCATTAGAAGATGCAAGAACAAAACAACACACGCCTCAATTACTCTAGAAATCATTCTTTGATTAATTCATGGCCCGAATTAGAAGCACTTGATAAATTCGTACTTGATTGATCTCACTTGACAAAATTCGCCTTGACAAGAGTTAGGTGTAGTTAATCTCTTGTTCTTTAATGATTCGCAGTCTCCTAATAAGATATTCGCACTTGAATGGAACTTCGCCCTTGATGATAATGCGCACTAGATGATAGTACCAAAGGAGTGAACTGATCTTCTATATATACACTGCTTATAGGAGATCGCACCTCTTGAGGAACAAGGTCGGCCTCAACCATAAATTACAATTTGAATAAGGCAAGTAACAAGTCGGCCAAGCTAAAACAATTATCTTCTAGAATGAAGTCGGCCATAATACAATGATAAATATTCAATACAAATCATAAAGAAGGTCGGCCAGAATACAATGATAAATATTCAATACAAATCATAAAGAAGGTCGGCCAAAAGTGAAATTATAATGTTGCCAAGAGAAGCGTCAAAATAAATGACTCATATAAATAAACCGATAGGCTACATTTATTATGCTCCTCATTCGTTGGAAGGATGAACCTTAAGCTGCCCACAACATTACAGTCTTAGCGGTTATTCCGTTGCAGCCATTGGAACTCTGTTCTGTGATTGTTCTTGCAGCCAGGGCAGACAGAGTAACTTCGTGTTTGTTTGTTGAGATTTCTATTTCTGTCATCCATTTCAGTTCAGTTGTTGATGCTCAGTTTAGTTGATAGTTCATGCTCAGTACTTATGTTAATCTCTTTCCAACATTTTTTTTTCAGTACTGTTTCCTTTCTAGTTATAGGGTAAGGATGACTACAATTGAGTCCTAGTGCACAGACAATGCTGACCCATTTCAAGTTCACGTCCTTGGGTTGACAATGAAATGAACCTTCATGATGAACAAGATAACTACTTAGTGCATATATTTAATCTCTAAGTTACAACTTTGAGGGCTTAGTTATTGAACCATTAGAGGAGGCCAACATTCACTAAAAGTGTTTGGTCCTTTTTATTTGATCTCAAGGAATAGGATAATAGGAATTAATTTTCTTGGTATGAATTACTATTTGGTTATGTTGAAGGGCTTAGTAGTAAATGTAATTCCTTTTGGTTTGTTTTAAACATTGAGATTCTTTGGCTCTTGTGGAAATTGTGAAATGAGGATATTTAAGGGCAAGAGGAGACACCTTATGGAGTCTTCTAGAAGATTCGTGCTTTATCATGTTGTGATGTAGGTTACTATGTCAATTGAAATATCCAAAAATAAGTTCTTGGAACTCATGGATGAAGGACAAGCTTGTATTAAAAGATCGGAAATAAATTTGCTAAGTACCAGCTACATGATGCCAGAGAGCTTGATGAGAAATTTATTAAACAATATATGCAGTTTCAAGAAAAGTACAACAAAATCAATAAGTTTGAAGATCTCTTAGAAGATATGTGTCTCAAAAAGAAAGATAAATGTTTTGATGGTACTGACCTGGAGGTGGTTAGAGTGAATGGCAATATTTCTATTGTCTCACCACCTATGGGGGCTTTTCAAATTGATAGCTACAGTAAAAGTTGTAATAATAGCAGCTGAATACTACTGCTCAGACTCAAAATGGGGCCCTTTTTGTGGTTATGTATGTTGGGATATAGTCTATTAATCTTCTGCAGCTGACTGCTTGTCTTTTTGTTTTGGCTGCCCATAGCTGGGCCTTGTGAACTCATATTATAACCCATTTTTTCTTTAGTAATAGACTATCAATTCAAAAAAAATAAAATCATTTACTTCTTTGAGTTTGACATTTACTTCTTTGAGTTTGAATTGCAATCTAAATTTCTCTCTGAATCTCTTACAAAACTTCTTCAAAAATTTCTTACAATTTCACAAACAAATCGAAACAATGTGTCTAATATAGAATTTGATCTCCTTAAAAATAACCTACAAAGACAATTAAACAATCCTAAAATAAGATGCCTTTCATGTAGTTCTCCAATTGGGCGTTTAAACTTAAAACCAAACCTTTGGGCAAATAAATCAGCAGATCGTGCCCTCAAAAAATAGTTCTTAAATCTCCTAAAAAAATGTTGACAACATCTAATTAATAAATAAATCCCTTCCTAAAAATAATCTCAGACTATTGGAAAAGTAACACGTATAACTTGAGTTGCCGGTCTTGGTATGGGGATGGGTATGGGTTTAAGTACACCAGTACAATATTTTTTTCCTTGAGTGTGGGTGCAGGTTTGTTTATATATATATATATATAATTTAAAACTTATAAAGCTAGCAAATACTCATAATTTCCATTAAACAAAATATAAAATACCTTATAATTTCCAAAAAGGAAAATACTCATAAATTCACAATATGTTAAGTAGTGATTTACCAAATGTTAATACAAAATAAAAATTACAATCAATATTCAATAATTTTCATATTGCTCTTCATTGAGATCATCAAAGTCAGAGTTTGGTTCAATTTCACTTGAACTACAATCAGTTGTAGTGAAACTCCCACAAGCTATGTCATATGCAGAAGTTGACACATTTATATAGACTTTGACAAGCTGTGCAACTGTACCATCAAAGTTAGGACACTTAGAAGTTGGATCCTGATTTTTTGTCACTTTTTCATTGTAATCAGGTCTCTTATGTGACAAAAGATGCAAATTTAAGTGCACAAAGACCAAACCCTCAACTTTTTTTTGCATCCAATCAATTGTGCTTTAACTGAGTGGATAAAGGAGTATGCACTTCAATTCCACTTAGCTGAAGAACTCGCAACCTATTGAATTTTCCTACAACATTTACAATTACATAAACTAGAATATATAGTAGTGAAAGAAAAATGAGAAAGTAAAAAATAAAAAGATGCAATGCTTCAAAGAATTTTTATTGCAAGAAACTACAATTAAATAGAACCTTGGCCATTTATGAACCACCATTCGTGAGCATCTTTCCTGTACTTGTCTCAAAGAGTGCAAGTATCATGATTCTTTGAAGATATGAAGTGACCAAACTCACTCAAGACAACAATATATATCTACGTTTGGGAATATTTTTATGAATCTATGTCATGTCCCAAATTTGGGGCCCTTTCCATTTGGTGGGAAAAATAAAGCATTTTTAAATGCTAATATAAAAATAATAATATAATATTAAAAATAATAAAAATAAAATAATAAATTTAAATTATTGTTAAATAACATTTAAATTTAATTAAATATATATTATCTGGGCTGACCTGCTATAGCGATTTAATAATCTTTCTCTGGCTGACTTTCCCTTGGAGCAACTATATATGGCGGACATAGGGCATTTGAAGTTCATCACGGAATTTGGACACTCGGTCTTGCCTACATCGCAGGAGACGTAGTCTACTGGCGTGGCACTCAAGTGGTGGGTGTAGCTGCACCCTTGAGAGATTTCGTGTTTGGCATTCCTACTTTCAGGGGGCGTCATCATTGGAGCACATCCAGAAGGACGTGAAGGATCCCATTGAGCGTAGGATTGATTATCATTGCAGGTCGACATCATACCGTCACTGGGTAGAGGTGATCATTGGAGGCGATCAGAGGCTCGGCCAAACTTTTGGGCGCTAGTGGACATTGGCAGATAACGAAACAAACAGATGCAACACCAGATCCCTGCGAGAACTCCAACATTAAGCGGCATCCGAAAGTTAAAGAACTTCATGTATCGAAAATGAAGACATTTGGAGGATTGCGTCGGTAGCTTTGATGGGAGTGGTCGAGCGCTTGGAGACTCAATAACAGCGACACCCGCACTTACATTGCCGTTGAATCTTCATGGGGCCCTTTCAACAAATGAAGTATGGAATAGACACGAGATTTCCATTCTAGGCAAACCGACTCCGCCTAAGGTGTATTCAGCGATAGACATTTAGCAAGTAAGTCTCTGATGCATCATCATATTCACGTATGATCGGCTTGCCTCATTTCCTGAGTGGAATATACTGTGCATCCAAATCTGGGTGAGATTCACAATTGTGAGCTGCATATATCCTCTTTGGGTCGATTATTATTTATGCTGAATGTAAAATCCCCTTGGATTGAATATTAATTGCTATCTGGGGAAACTTTGATCTGTTGTATGATTTCGATGAGATACTTGTTTCTGTCCTAGATTGTATTGAAATCTCAGATTGTGATAGCCAGTAGTCTTAGTTCTTATGCACTGAGATATTGCGCTAATTGATAGTATTCTGACTGTGGCTTGGACATTACTTGTATCAAATCGTGGCAAGTTTGTCTTTGATATTTGATGTATTAAATCTGTTAACAAGGGGTTGCCCTCAGGCCAGCTTCTTACAGTGGTATCAGAGCTATGATTCTGCCAGCCAGTGGGTTTACATGCTAAAAAGAAATCATGGATTGTGCATGGGAAGCACTCAGAAAACGGGAAGCAGAAAAAGAAAAAGAAGATTTGGGCCTAAGGCTTTGTCGATTAGGGGAACAACTTAAACGTCCATCTCAAGCAAAATACGCACTTCATGAAACCTTGAAGGACTTGGAGACTTGGTCGTAATCTAATTTATCCTCATGTGAAATTGCTAAATTTCCACCTTACTCCAAACATATAAAGATAACAAGTAACAAAGGCAATACAATAAAAATTTTCCTTTCTTCATTAATAAATGTATACAAGTTACAATATATTTCCACATGAATTCCATTTTCATTGCAAATATAAATCGGAGTACAAAAGTAATACAATTATTGCTAGCCTATAAGCTTTGCACAAATAGAAGTAAGAAGGTCCAGATTCCTTTCCTTTCAAATCTTGGCACATCGGTCGCTTGCTGTGGAGGACAAACATCACTCGGTTGCTTTTCCGCCAACCACGGACTTATAATGCGGTCCCCCACACATCCATTATTCAATAGATGGCCCTACTCTTCGTCGAAGAGAGATTGGTAGTATCCCTTAATGATACTAATTGAGCATAGTGTCATGTCCTACGTAACTGTAACCTTGCTATTTCACAATCTTGAACTAGTACAAGGATCACAATGAATTGACAGTGTAGTCTCAACTAACTCACATCTATGTCGAAGTCGTACATTTCACTACTTTGGCCAAAGTATTCTCATTTAGTACTTCGAATGAAGGTCATCTAATGCAAAGGCTCACTGTGTACGATTTGACTTGGGGCTATCTTACTCTACGCGTAGGCTATGTCCTTCAATGGGTATAGAGTCACCCCAGACTTCCTACATCAAACTATCTACTTAGAAATGAAACAGTCTACAAGTGTCTTGTAACCTAACTCCTACTTAGGAAATCTTTATCCTAGGAGTGTTTAGCTTGTCACAGTTGACCTAATAACTTAAGCTTAAGACCATACTCGGTTCTGTCTTCATTTTGATCCTAGTAGATAATAAATACTTCTACGTATTCTCCATATATGGAGATCATACATAACATGCAATATTCATTCTAAATGCATTTAAATCCTTCCCTTTATCTTTTTCACTTATTTTCCCTCTTATGCAAAATAAATAAACTATTCCCTTAAGTTCTTTTCACGTATATCTCCTTTTCACCCATTCCCTTTTTCAATGATTCCTTTACACAAATTCCCTATTATGCATTACTTGTAAATGTTCATCTTAGTAGCTCTATCCTCTTAAAACTATGGAAAACAAACAACACAAGATCAAAGAAACCAACACTCAAATTAAAGTTACAAAATAAAGAAGATCCATGCCTGATTTAAAGCTTTCCAAAATTGTTCTTCCAGTCCCTCTTTCGATTCAAGCTTCCAGAATCACAGTGACTTCTCATTACAATTGGCTTCTCAATGATAGTTTCTCACTCTATAACAAACTCCCTATAAATCTTCTCTTAATAATGAATCCACCACTAATTTCTTACTCAACAATAAACTCACAATGACTTCACTCTCAGCTTAATTTGGGATTTTCACTGTTTATGGCAATTGCTGGTAAAATCACTATATTTTTCTACTCAATAGAATAGAGTATGCAAACAGAATAATGAAATGGATATGAGAGCCTTCAATGAAAATACTAAACTTGGATTACTCATGATGAAATACTAAATGGCATGATGCCCATACATAGAGCCCAAACAAAATGACGACTTGGAGAGGCATGCATCGACAACAAAATGCCTAGAAATATTTGAAGTGAAACCTGGTGGGTTTCTAAACCCTTAATCAGAAAAAATGAGTGTGAATCAATCTCATGTGAGCCAGCAAATCAAGACTTAATCAACTCAGAAAGGAAAAAACGCCACTTACAGGAAAATACCAGTTATGGCGCCCAAGAAGAAATGATTCATCTTTTTAGCGAATTGGTCAAGATACATTTTGCAACACATCATACCCTTTAGGCTGTGTCGCCCTCTTTCTAGCTCTTGTTGAATTTTTCTTCCAGATTTTCCTGCGTTTCCTTCCAATGCCATTTCACGGGAAAATAACTTCTTGAGAAATATTTTGCTTTCTTTTAAATATTTCCCTCAAATATTTTGATTTTACTATAGTTATGTTTTGAATGAAAAGGGTCGATTCTCCCTTGTTGAGTTTTATTAATTTCTGAATAGTTCAAGAGATTAATTTATTTCTCTATAGTCCATTCTATAATATTTACTCCCAAGTAAAAATTAAATCTTTTAATTTTTCACTTTAGAGTTAGTAAATATTTTAAACTTTAATAATTACTCTAAGTGAAATATAATCTATTTTCACTTTAAAGATTTATAATATTAAAATATAATTCCTTTATATATTTTATTATATAAATATTATTACAGTCCTGAATATATTAAACGTATATATATATATTAAATACCCGAGTATTTATTAATATATATATATATATATATTTTAATATAACTATAACAATATTATATATAATTCATAATATATAATTTCATATATATTTATATATTTAACAATTATATAAAAATATTGTGAGCCAGTCAGCAACCCGATGTATAAATATATATACGTTTTTACGTAAAGTCGTCAGGCAATAATAATATTATAGTATTAATATCCACAAATAATAGGTAGTGTGTGTATACACATATATACTCGTATATACCTCAGTGTACATACTATATACATGTATATACACACCCACTTAACCTATTCATTTATGTCCATTCACGTTATCCTCATAATGATCATAATACTGTAAGTTTGATAAACAAACAATCATCACTCACAAGCACAAAGAAGTAAACCAGACTCCTAAAGCCTATGGATGACTTATCAAGACCAACTTATCTGACTTAGCTTACTCAGTCTAAGGAACGTGTGTGTATGCTCAAATGGTTCTCGTTACTATTTACTCGACCAAGCTCTTCTCCCGAGTGATATTTCTCCTCTGCTTGGAGGAATGGTCCTCATACCTGCATCCACCGTAATAAACTCACGACAATCAAATGCTGACAACAATAGCAATATATATGATGAATCAACATGATTCATTAACCTCCTTATGTAGTATTCACCATGAATAACATGAACTGAGATAACATCAAATGAAACAACATCAACTGAGATAACATCATATTGAAAACAAGGTACGAGCATCAATAATTCATCTCCAGATTCCACACTATATTCACATTTACCCTATCTATTAACGGTAAATACTAAATAGTATCTTCACAATTTGGGATGTAACATACTTCCCCCCTTGTGAATCATCGTCCCTGATGATTTTATAGCTTTTTAACTTATAGTTAAAATCAAGTAAAGTTTTACTTACAATTCTTCAAATACGTAAGATTTATAAACATTCATCCTATATAGCAATCTTGTCTTTCCTGGACCTTGCTTTGAGTGTCCTCACTATCGCATAGGAAAATCTCGTATGCCTTAAGCATACTTACTCTCCCAAAGAGTTTTTAAAACACATACACATCCAATATATTATAGTAACTACACATAACACCTAACACATAGTGATCGGAATTCATTGGTCCATGAATTTATCCTTAGTATAATCCAAAAGAAGAGGAATGTTGATGTATTGTACACTACATCATGGGTCCAATCCTTTTCCTTTGGTATTTATACTTTTAGACAACTCATAAACCAAGTCCGTCAGTCGCTTAAACATCTATTATCCTTACCATAAAGTACTCTTCCTTGATTTCTTGTCTATCTCAAGCATAACATTGCTCCTAGACACTTGTCAAATCCTGATACTGCTTCATACTTAAGCTTTGTATGACAAAGTTTCATTGATCACTTCAATCTTTTACTTCTTTTTGACATTTTATCAAGTCCATGGTTCACTTAATTCTAAGCCTATTTCAGCTTAATTGAGTTTCCAATCTTCTTTTCCAAATAATGGTCCAAACTTCAATGTTAGAAGTTTATAAATCATTCAAGACTTATTCTACCATCTTTGCTTATTTGACTATATATAATAATATATTGCACATTCGGTCAATTGAATGTTTCATAGTGTGATCAGAGTTTACACAACCTTATCATTATTGCTAAACTGAGATAACCTCTCAGGATTACTAAGCTTCTACTTGCCCTCAATATATTATTTAGGACCAAAAATCCTATAAGTCAAGTTTCCAAAAAGCGTTGGTTTCATTGATGAGTTTGTCTATTAGAACATTATGTCAGTTCTACTAACATAGATAGATTGATTTGTTCTCTTGTTCTACCACTTTTCCTCTGGAATCTCAAGAGAGTTTATATGTCCTACCAATGATGACATTTGGTCTTCATTTCCTGGTATTCTAGACATTACTTTGCCACATTCCGTGCAGCCTCATTCTCTATCTTTTCCGAGATTATTGTAGTCTCTCATCCTGACAATTCCTGTTGTCACTCCGATGTCTTAACTCTTGACATTAATTTTCCTTTTCCATTCCCAATCCTTCAAAGTTTTAGGTACATAGGTTCTTTTATATCCAATAATAGTCTATTCTTTGACTAAAAGAAAACCTATTTTACGATCTCACACCATCTTTAATTCCCATATAAGGTATATTGGAGTGTAGAGACACTTTCTTTTAATCACGAGAAACTAGATCTTCCTTTGCCAATCTTATAGGCAATGATTTTTTCTTATGATGACCAAATTATCCACTTATCCTTTTCTAAGGCAGCAATGGAAATATCATTCGATTCTTTTAATCAAATAATCATAAGGTAGGTCATAATCCTTGACCTTTATCTTTTACTAATAGTCCCAATACCTTTTTCCTTGTGGTCATAAAATGTATGACTTAATTGTCATTATGACTTGCGAAGAAGTCATTAATCTTTCAATATTGAAAACATACCTTCGTTTTTCGTTGGGTGGGGTACTTAACTCGAGTCAATCCACTCTTTTCCTTCCCCCCTTAGTGTTTCCACAACTTTTGATCTTCTTCAAAGTTGATCTTTTAGCAATACTAACTTCTTTAATTTTTTTTTGTCATTCTTGTTGTTGACTTTCCATTGCTTTCTCTTGCGTCAATGGTATACTTTTAAATATACTTTTCCAAAGTTAGATTCCTCATTGCTTTCAATCTCACAGATTCAACATTTTAGATCATCCAGTAGAAGATCTAATGAATAATCAACAACTTTAGAAATTTAAGAGGCCCTCCATTAATTCTATTCTCTTTCCGACATCCTTTTTGTGGGGAATAATTCATGTTCACAAGCCTCTTTGTTGATGTATTTCCATCTTTGAACGTTGTTTTCCCTTGCAACTTCTGTTGTTCTGACACATAGTACTTATTGTATTCCATTTCCTTTTGGAACCTTTTAAACAAATGTTGGTGTTTGCTGACATGTCGGTGAGTTCAGCTTACACTCCAGCCAATCTATGTACTATCCAAACCTCTGATTAGACTGTTCTGACTTACCAATTTAAGTTTCCTTCTTATATTCACTCTTTTTCAAGTGACTTATTTCCAGTGCTTGGAATCCTATTCTCCTCTAATCTCAAAAGATACCAAGTTGTTTGGTCTCTTTTCCTTATCTTAATCAAACTCCAATAATCTCATTGATTTTGGTTGGTGGAATCATGCCCACATTGTTGATTACTTCGTTTTAGACTATTCTGGTCTTTTCTCTTACCGTTTTGGCACAAGAACTTTTCAACCGTTATCTTCTGATAAGGTTTTCGCATTGTTGCGTAATGAGCTCATAGGTTCCTAGTGTTAAACTTGGTAGCTCTGATACCACATGTAACGACCTATCCCTTGCGTAAATTAAAATTTTCCAATTTTACTCCAAACATATAAAGATGACAAGTAACAAAGGCAATACAATAAAATTTTTCCTTTCTTCATTGATAAATGTATACAAGTTATCACATATTTCCACATGAATTCCATTTTTATTGCAAATATAAATCAGAGTACAATTACATACATAGCTCATAAGCTTTTTCCCAAATAGAAGTAAGAAGGTCCAGAATTCTTTTCCTTTCAAATCTTGGTACATCGACCGCTTGCTGAGGAGGAGAAACATCACTCAGGCACTTTTCAGCCAACCACGGACTTATAATGCGGTCCCCCGCACATCCATCATTCAATAGATGGCCCTCCCTTTGTTGAAGAGATTGGTTGGGTATCCCTTAACGATTACCAACTGAGCATAGTGCTGTGTCCTACACAACTAGAACCTTGCTATTTCACAATCTCGAACTAGTACAAGGATCACAATGAACTGACAATGTAGTCTCAACTTTCTCACACCTAAGTGGATGTCGTACATTTCACTATTTTGGCCAAAGTATTATCATTTAGTACTTCAAATGAAGATCATCTATCATAAACACTACTCAGGGCCGATTTGACTTAAGGCTATCTTACACTACGCGTAGGTTATATCCTTCAATGGGTATTCAGTCACCCCAAACTTCCTACACCAAACTACCTACTTAGAAATGAAATAGTCTACAAGTGTCTTGTAACCTAACTCCTAATTAGGAAATCTTTATCCTAGGAGTGTTTAGCTTGTCACAGTTGACCTAATAACTTAAGCTTAAGACCATACTCAGTTCTGTCTTCATTTCGATTCTAGTAGATAATAAATACTTCTACGTATTCTCCATATACGAAGATCATACACAACATGCAATATTCATTCAAAATGCATTTAAATCCTTCCCTTTCCCTTTTATGCAAAATAAGTAAACTATTCCCTGAAGTTCTTTCACATAAACCCCTTTTCGCCCATTCCCTTTTTCATTGATTCCCTTACACAAATTTCCCTATTATGCATTGCTTGTAGATGTTCATCATAATAGTTCTATCCTATTAGAACTTATGGAAAACAATAAACACAAGATAAAAGAAACCAACACTCAAATAAAAGTTACAAACTAAAGAGGGTTCATGCCTGATTTTAAGCTTCTCCTTCCGGAATTGTTCTTCCAATCCCTCTTTCAAACAAGCTTCCAGAATTACAGAGACTTCACACTGAAAATGGCTTCTAAATGATAGTATCTCACTCTATAATGAACTTCCTAACTCTCTTCTCTCAATTATGAATCCACCACTAATTTCTTACTCAACTATAACTCACAATGACTTCCCTCTCAGCTTAACTTGGGATTTTCACTGTTAGAGGCAGTTGCTGGTAAAACTCACTGTATTTTTCTACTCAGCAAAACAGAAAATACAAACAAAATAATGAAATGGATATGAGAGCTCAATGAAAATACTAAACTCGGATTACTCAAGTGATGAAACACTGAATGGCATGGCGTCTATATATAGAGCCCAAAATGCAACGATTTCCACTTATGGAGGCATGTAATTTGACAGCAAAATGCCTAGAAATATTCAAAGTGAAACCTGGCTGGTTTCTATACCCTTAATCATCAAAAATGAGTGTGAATCGACCTCATTTGAGCCAGCAAATCAAGACTTAATCAACTCAGAAAGGAAAAAACGCCACTTATCGGAAAATACCAGTTATGGCGCCCAAGAAGAAATGATTCATCTTTTCAGCGAATTGGTCAAGATACATTTTGCAACACATCATACCCTTCAGGCTGCTTCACCCTCTTTCCAACTCTTGTTGAATTTTTCTTCCAGATTTTCCTGTGTTTCCTTCCAATGCCATTTCACAGGAAAATAACTTCTTGAGAAATATTTTGCTTTCTTTTAAATATTTCCCTCAAATATTTCGATTTTACTATAGTTATGTTTTGAATGAAAAGGGTCGATTCTCCCTTGTTGAGATTTATTAATTTCTAAATAGTTCAAGAGATTAATTTATTTCTCTATAGTCCATTCTATAATATTTACTCCAAGTAAAAATTAAATCTTTTAATTTTTCACTTTAGAGTTTTAAAATATTTTAAACTTTAATAATTACTCTAAGTGAAACATAATCTATTTTCACTTTAGAGATTTATAATATTAAAATATAATTCCTTTATATATTTTATTATATAAATATTATTATAGTCCTGAATATATATATATATATATATATATATATATATATATATATAT